>OVBE01017671.1:0-10333 GCA_900406425.1 Iberis pinnata
AATTTACTAATAAAGACCTATTAATGCAACATGTTAATATCTAAAAGGACCTAAAATGGTGGTGAATGATTCTTAAAACCACTAAAATGCAGAGACATCAGTAGCTTTGCTTCCTTCAAAAGTAATCGCGTTATTTGGCGAATCGGAAGATGTAGAGAAGGTGATCGGGTCAATTGGCACTCGATTCAGCTTTTCAGTGATACGTTTTTATCGCATAGACGCTATCTTGACAGTATTTCGATCATCCGACAATCATGTTTACTTGGTGACGATTGACGTCGCTGTCTTTTTCCTCATACCCTCTTCCGCGCTTCCCTTCCGTTCGGGGACCCTGAGGTACTTTGCCGCCTGGAGGCGCTTGATCGGACCTAGGCTGTCGATTTTTTTCTCCGATAAGATCTTATACACTATATACTTCCGACATCTCTCATGCTAGTAGTTTTGCCGTTAGCCTCGTCCCGAGAACTTTGCAATTTTCCGTGGAGTGGCCCTTTGTTTGGTGGAACTCGCAAAAGGTGTTTTCGTCGTAAGAGACTGTCTGAGTCCAAGTGTTACCCGATGTAATTTCCTGTTTGGATGGTGGATTTATGGCATAGTTATGCGCTCCCTGAAGGACTTTCCCTCGTGATAAACATATTTGTTCTTGCGGGGTTTTTTTTCGATTTCTGGTCTGTGGGGGCGTTTTTTGCGGACGCCTTTGTCGTTTTATGCTTTTGCGATAGGATTTTCATCTCTTATTCGATTATGATAAAGTCAGTTTCCTTATGAAGTGTGTCTTGCATTGTACGCGATTTTTCGAGGGCTACCACTCTTGAATTTTGACTTGTACCAGAGGGTTTTTCGGAGCACATCTACGACTACCTTATCGCAGATTCTGTTGGCTCTCGACAATACAATCTTGTAGGAATGGGCGTTAGGATGTCCGAATCTAATGGGGCTCATATTTTTGTTTTTTTGGTTTTCCAATTTTCGACTATATAATTCGTTCGGCTATTTTAGGACTTCATATCAGATTCAGTTCGGTTATTCTTGAGTTTGTTTCGGGTTCAAGATTGGATTTTCAGATATTTTGGATTTTTAATTCAGTTTTAAATTTTTAGATTGAAATCAAGTATAAATATATGAAATGATTCAAAATAACTCGAATTAATATATCGATTACCACTTTCTCCATCATTAATCTATGTGAAAAGTTAAGTTTCTATAATATGTAAAATCAGATAAACTTATATGCAAAAACCCACAAATTATGATAAAATACCAACAAACAATATATGTGATTGTGAATTTCTCGAAGTCTTAAATGGAGGAGACCTTGAGAATTAAGAGGATTGTATTTTTAGATTATATAATTGGAGATTATATCACAAAAAACTATTAAAAAACTAAAGAAAAAGAAAGAGGAATTGGGGGAACGTGATGTTGTGCTATATGTTGACCTTGAGAATTGAGGGATTTTATGTCACTGTACTGACATGATACTAAGGGTAATTTGACTTCCACTGCATTTTTTTTTTTCAATGGTTGAAGATGACCATTCATCTTACAGTCTTTATAAAAATTAGTAAATTTGGTTTTTTATAGTAGATATTTTGCTATATATATATATATAATTTCAAATAACATCATTTAACGTAATAATAATCGTGTAAACCATAGACTTACTATTAGTAAACTTAGGTTTTTGAATAAATTTTGGTTATTTCGGATATATCCGATCTGGTTCTGATAACCAAACCAAGTAAATGAAATATCCATTCATATATTTTCTAAATTCGAACCCGATCTGATGAGGGTCAGATGAGTAAAGAAAAAAATTGTTGTAACGTGTGTAATAAAATTGCGGTCAATGAAGATTTAAAACAAATCTGCGGCCAAAGAGGTTATTCCGACAATTTTGAATTTTTAATAAATCTACAACTTGAAAACAAATCAACGAACAAACAAACCTGCCAGAAAAATCTTTGGTGAAAGGACGAGTATTTGCAATGTAAATAAAAAACCGGCGGTAAAATACTGAGAGGAAAATTAAATATGAGGTGACGTATACATGACGTAAAAAACTGCGACCAAAGAGAAACAAATATGTGAGAACAAAATTACGAGACCAACAAATCTGCGAATGGAAACAAATATGCGATAATAAAACTGCGAGACCAACAAATATGCAACACCAAATCTCGCAGATTTGTTGCACTCCACAAAAATCGGTGGCATTTATGTAAATACTGATATTTTTTCTCTCTTCTTGTGTTAAACTTTTTTCCAGCGTTTTTATTTATTCATGACCTGGAGGTACTTTTGGATTTCATTTAAATGTTCCAACCTCCCAATAATTAAAAAAATATTGGAGAGTCATTTTCACAAACTCGGGTCAAGTAAGTTTTCTCCCTTAATTTTATAACACATATATTTTACAAGTACTTAATTTGAGGAATTGTTTTGAAACATTTATATGGTGGGGCCCTTTTTAAATACAAAGTTATTTAATTTCCTTTTCTTTGTATAAGTGAAAGAAATTTTGATTTGTTAAATATTTTTTTGGGTTTCAAATAGTTGTGAGAATCAAATCAGTTGAACTTATAATAAACAAAAACTAAAATTTTTACTACTTTTTGATTTCTCATTGAAATTTTTTTCTCAAAGTGTTTAAGCACTAAAAGAAAGTATTATGACTGGTTACCGTATGCCCTAGTTTTTTTTCTCTTATGCATGAAGTCCAAGATAGCTGCATCTTTAAAAATGTTCAAAGGCACCGACGAAGATGATGCCCGCCAGCATCGTCTCCTTCGTTCACCTCTTTTCTCTCTCTTCTTTACAATGCTTATCATTTGGATCTTAGTCTTCACTCTGTCTACTATGTCGGAGATGCTTGACGGCGCCATCACTGATCGGAGAATAAGAGGTGTTCCACCGTGGTTCCTGCTCTAGCTTCTCTTGGGCTTTGGCTTCAATGGGTTTATTTTGCTGGTCTTCCCTCAATTTCTTTCGGGGATCTGTTCTTTTTTCCGGCGTCGGGAGTTACCACTGTTGAGATCTTTCCGACGCTCTGAAACCGTTCTCACACCATCACCATCTCTTCTACTCGTCGTCTTTGCCTCAGAATGAGAAATGGTTTCTATCCTCTTACCACGCTACTCCATACTAGTTTTGCATTTCATCTTTGTAAAGCTCCAGAGTCCCAATCCATGGCAATTGTACTTTGGCTTCAAAGTCAAGTTACCTGATCTGTTGGACTTATAGTTAGCCAACTAAACCCATCATGTTCTCATTTTGCCTCGACATGTTCCTTCAACCAAAGTTTCTGCTCCGGACTCAAGAAGTTCTCTGGTCTCCGGTACGGTATTGCCGACGACTACCTTCACTTCTTTTTCGTTTTGATGCAAGTTCTTAATTTTTTGTGCAGTTTCATCCGTCAACTTCTTTGATGCGGAAGGCTACTTGTGCTTGAGATCTCCGTATCTGAAATAGCTCAGATCTATGTCGCATATGTTCCAATTTTAAAGTTTGCATCCTTTGTTTTGGAAGACCTTTTCATCCACCCCGCTCAACCTTTCTCTGTGGCTTCATGTGGTTTTAGTCCATATAGAGCATTTTGACTCTGTCACATTATTGTTGGCATTTTAGAATTCTCATGGAAAATTTTACAGGTTGTGTCGTTTACTGATTTGTGCAGCTTTTACTCTCGCTATGCAAGTTTAATTTTCTCTTATCATGCGGTTAGTTATGTGAGTAATTGGGGCTCGACTAGATTTGATTGTCATGATCTATCTTCCTTAGCTTAAATATCTTGCAATGAAGTTGATGTAAATCGATTTGGGCACTGTCTTTGTGTACCAATTCTACGATCTTTACTAAAAATGTTCTAGTTGTTACTAAGTTTACCGGTTTAATCCTGAGTTTTAGCAGTGATATCTACTATTATGCAAATTTAATACTAAAAATGCAACCTCTATCTAGAACTTTTGGGGGTACCGATGTTTGAGGTATCAAAGTTCTTAAAAGTTATATCTCGATGCTTATCATGTATGATGGTGGGCACTTATTGCCTTTTTTACTCATATATGGAGTTGTATGTCTCACTAATCTCTATGTGTAGCAAGAATGTGTTAAGTACAAAGAACATTATGAGATTTTTAGCTCTGAAGGCTGTCTTTACAGTTTATGACGTAGGTGCTTGTTTGCAAAAGTTTCTCTCAGAATCACAGTCTTTGGCAAGATGTTCCAAGTTTGAGGATATTGTTGACATATTCAAGGATCGTCTTAGTGTGTTCGTTGATGTCAATAGGATTAGTTTCCTTCCAACCCTAGTTTATTTGAAGTATGTTTTATTATTACAGTTTCTATTGTCTTTTCCTGTGTTAGGAACTTTTGTAAGTTGGAGATTTTATCTCTTTTATCTTAAAATATAATGAAAAGATAGATTTGACCCCGAAAAAGTATTTAAGCAAAAATAACTGGGAACTTTTTTTAGTATTTTTGTTTTGTATGGAGCTTATTTTCAGCTATGACTCTACATGTACTAAAGTATATAACATCTATAATGCATTTTTATGCAAAAATCTGTACTATGCGGAGTAAAGCAATTAATAAAGAGTATGAGAAGCTGAAAAATATCAAAATAATAACAAACAATGTGCGGCGAAATATTAATATTTGAATGGCATAATCTAATTAATACATATATGTATATACATTATGTAGTATTTATATCAATATAATTTTATAAATACTTGCGTTTTCCAAAGAAGGCGTAGAGAATTCAGAACTTTTTTAAAAATCTGGTATTTTTCTTTCAAGTTGTTGTATTTCCCCAAATTATTCTGTTCTATCTATACAAGTTGTATTTGTTACGGATTACTTCATAACATTTATATTTGGTTTTATTATTGTAATGAATAATGTTTGTAAAGAAAAATAATAATACAAATATTGTTTTAAATTCATCACAAACCGATAGACTAAAACACCATTCCTCATATTCTTATTGTTTTAAATTCATCTCACTTTTATTCCTCCATTGTTAGTTCATTTTAATAATTGGTTATACGTTATAGGATGGAAAGAAACAAGGACTTTTTCGCATCTATTATTAAGTAAAAAGACAAATGAAATTATTCCCAAAATTTTTAAAACTCTAGATCACGATTTTGTAAAATTTTGTGGCTTTTACTTCCTTGGCTTTGGACTCCTTTTATTTTAATAATCAATTTTGGTATGCATGTTTTAAATGTGATCGCTTGAAGCTATTTCTGAAATCGATAGGTTTGATAGGATTATTTAAAGAACTCTCTTCTTTATTAACTTAAGAAAAATCTCTCAAAAACTTAAGTCTCAAAATCCTATGAGGTTATCACGTTTTGATAACTCTTTTTATATAGATTCATGATTTCCTAAACCTAAATGAATTTCCAAAACTCATAAATAGGAAAATATACATTCTAGATAACTCCTAAAATATATATGTATATTTAGATTTCTCCTAAATATACTCATGAATCTTTATTTCCTTTTCTTTTACTTCTAGTTAATGTCAACATTCTCCCCCATAATCTTGAAGTCGACTTTTGATAGATCTTGAATTCCGATCAACTTCCTCATTTTTCTGAATTTGATCATCGTCAATGCCTTAGTCAAAATATCAGCCTTCTGCTCACTTCCTGAAACGTGTTGAACCTCCACTTGTCCGTCTTGATCCTCATTGTCCCACTTCCAACTTGTGTTTTCATCGAAGACAACATTGCGACTTACAACTACCTTCTGAGTTGTTGGATCAAATAGGCGATATGCTTTTGAACACGGTTTTGTTTTTTTCATTATTACTTTGTATAATCTATTTCTTGATCGAATTGTCTTTGCGATCAAGTTTTCATTCTTGTCATGCAACATAAGTGTATTACCCTTCATCACTATCTCACATCCAAACTCTGTAGCTTGACCAAGGCTGATGATATTACTCTTTAGATCTGGGATGTAATAAACATCAACGATGATTTTTCTACTTCCATCGTTGCTTATAAACATGATGGTTCCTTTGCCTTTAATGTCAATCCTTGAGTCATCTCCAAATTTCACTTTTCCGGTAACAAATGTATCGATCATATGAAAATGGGTGGGATTTCTAGACATATGATTGTTTGCTCCATTATCCAAGTACCATATGTCATCTTTGATGTCGCTGTCTTCGAAATATTTTGGATTGACATTCTTTTCATTGAAGTAAACAACCTCGTTTTTCTTTATGTTCCCAGTATTGATGCATACGACTTCATGCATCATGAGCTCATCTGCTTCATGAGTCTCAGTTTGATCATCATTGATCTGTGTTTCTTGTAGCTTCAGTAATCTGTCAGGACACGAAGATGCATAGTGTCCAAACTTATCACATCTGTAACACTCAACTTCTGTTAGATCCTTCGTTTCATTGGATCTACTTCGTCATCTTCCTCTGTTTGGAAAACGTCCTCCTCGTCCTCTTGTATCTACACCTTCACTATGATTGTATTGATCTTGTCTTTGATCGTAATTGGCATATAGCAGCTTGCTATGTTCTTCATGTGTTTCTTCTTCTTCAAAGACTCTTTCTTCGTAAGTTTTTATACGACCTATAATGTCTTCGAAGCTAGTCTTGTTTAGGTCTAACACTTGCTCAAGTGATGCTACTATATGTATGTATTTCTTCCAAGGAAGATTTGACATGAACTTCTTCACCATCTTGGGATTATCTATTTCAACTCCTAACTCAGCTACCTTTGACGCAATCTCCGACAATTTTCCAACAAAATCTTCTATCTTCTCAGTATATTTCATCTTGATACGATCAAATTCAACCATTAGAGTTTGCAGCCTTGCTTCCTTAACTCTTTATGCTATGAGATGTCTTATTTTGATGGCTTCCCATACTTCTTTTGATGTATCTAGGTTTCCAACTTGTAAGACAAGTGTCTCAGGGATTGATTCGAGTAGCAAACCTATTGCCATATCGTTCTTTGTCTCATTGATCACACCTTGATCGATTACATCCCACACTTTGCTTACTTTCAAGATGATCTTCATCTTGATTGCCCACACTGTGTAATTCGCCAAGTTTAGCATTGGACACTTCAGAGAGGCGGATCCTCCTCCTGGCTTCAGCATCGGCGATTTGGAGCTTTTTTCGTCGTATCCTTTCGTCATGTCTCTTCAAGATCTCAAGCTCTGATACCAATTGTTGAAATCAATAGGTTTGATATGATTATTTACAGAACTCTCTTCTTTATTAACTTAAGAAAAATCTCTCAAAAACTTAAATCTCAAAACCCTATGAGGTTATCACACTTTGATAACTCTTTTTATATAGATTCATAATTTCGTAAACCTAGATGAATTTCCAAAACTCATAAATAGGAAAATATACATTCTAGATAACTCCTAAAATATATATGTATATTTAGATTTTTCCTAAATATACTCATGAATCTTTATTTCCTTTTCTTTTACTTCAAGTTAATGTCAACAACTTTGTGATCGATTTGTGGCATTTTTTAATCATCTTTTGTGTTTTAATACTTTTATAGTTACTGTGTTGCGCGCGGATGTTTGTATTTTTGTATATTTAAAAAATAATATTTAAAAAAACAATATTATAAATATTTAGCAATTTATTATACTTGAAATTTTCTGCTAATTCGTCAATTAACTAATTGAAATCTTTATTATAAAACAGAGATTGACTTTTTGAAATATACTTATATTGTTTTATAGTAGTACTGAAGCAAGTTTTAAAGCTTAGATATATACTTTTTTTTAATACATTAGTCGTTGATAGTTGATAGATCTTATCTTATTTCACATGTTCTTGATTTTTAGTCTTAAACGTTTCTTCCGGATTTGTAGTTTTCATTTCATATCATACATGTGCTCTTTTGAGTAGGTTTGCTCTTATATCATAGTTTTTTGTTATTTTAGTTTATATTTCTATATGATATCATTTTAGGGGATTGTATCATGTTATGAAAACTTGAAATCTGAAATTTTATCTATAATTTCTTGATTTATATCTCAACATGTATTTCATCATGTGTTTCGCTATGATATAAAATGCATTAGATGGTAAAAGAAAGAGAAAAAAAGCATAAAAAATATGCGATTTCAACTCCAAAACCAATTGGAAATGAATGAATTGACTTTTTTTTTTTATATATATCACTTAAGATTTTTCTCACTTCCCAATTGAGACTTCACACGTCTGCTCCGCTTGAAATATTAATGACTTGTCTAAAACTTAATATTGCTGCTTCAATACACATGTTTATAGAAAATGAAACAAATACGCCACAATTATAATATGATATTATTCTGACTATAAATATGTAAGAAATAGACTAGTGAAGAATCTTCATCTTGAATTGGAGTATGGTGTTGAGTAAGCGCCTACATGTACATGAAAAACATTAAATCTAGGAAGAACAAAATATTATATTAGACTTAAACTAATAATAAACAACTCAAATACACACACAAAAATCGGTAAATAAAAAACTCTAGAGGATTATGGAACCATGGTACGAAAAGTGAATTAGAACTTGAAGATGTGGGTGTTTATAGAAACAAAACCAAGAGCATATATGCATACAACCTTTCAAGTGTTCGATCCTTAAGATGGATATCAAAATATGTTATGCACCAGTTCTACGCGTGGGTTTTAAACATATATCAGTTAAAATCTAAAATCTATTTAAAGTAAGAAAAATATTTATATATTTGATTTATATATTTGAAACATAAGCATATTATGTTATGTATAAAGGAACAAAAAATTCAAGTTGTTAGGAATAAATAGAAGATTTTTATGCTTATATTAAAAATGAATTCATATATATACATATATATATATATATATATATATATATATATACGTCCAATCAAAACATAAGGAATTCATCTTCTTTATTTATAAATATGGTATAATATTTTTCCAAAATTATTATATGTTATTTGCTTATTAAAAAAACTAAATCGAATTTTGGTTATATAGTAGCTGATGGAGTGAAGGACTAATGAAAGAGGGATATACTAAGAGCATGATTATTAGATGTCCTTATAGGGGTCCTTGGGCCAAAATTTTTAAAAAATAAAAAAAAAAGCCTGAAATGTTTGGGACGACCCTTAACTAAGGACGTCCTAAACCTAAACGAAAATTTTTTTTTTTCTTTCTTCTCGTTCATCTTCCCAAATCCAGATTCTTCAATCATCACCTTTTCTCCTTCATCTCCTCAATCATCATCTCCTGTAATCATCATCACCTTTTCTTGGTTCGAGATTCATTGTCGTTGTCTGGTTCTCCATCTTCTTCCTCGATTACATCGTCCTGTAGCTCCAATTTGATCCCACAGGTGGTCACAATTCGAAAATGGGACAACTACAAACAAAGAATCCAAGCCTTGGGACAACCTCTGATGATAAACTTAGCTAATAGAGTTTTCTCTGATCAAATAATGCAGGGGAAACATGGGATCCATGGCTTCTCTAATGAAGGCAACTCCAGTACTCACTACACTGTGTAAGTTCACTCACTCTCATACTTGCAACTGAGGATGTTTGTTCTTCGTGAAAAAGCTTGAGGATAGATTATAGGTTCTAGATTGTTCCTCGATATCTTCTGTAGTTAGGTTGATATGTATTTGGCAGAGAAAATTATCATGCTGAGTATATCTCTCAGCAATTTTGATGAGTTTGTCTTATGATGCTGAGTATTGCACTCATACAACAGAGAGAAACTCTTGCTGTTAATTGCTTGTTGTTGCTGCTGCTATTGGTTATGATCTTGATGGTTGATACAATTCACTAGATCATGTTATTTGCTTATGTGAATCTAAAGTTATGATCTTGATGGTTCTTTGATACAATTCACAAGATCACTGTTCTTTGTTTATGTAATTGAATCTTAAAGCTTTCTTTTTGGCTTTTGTAGGAGCTATGTTGTATATAAAAAAGGAGTTTGATTTAGAGAGTAATCCATCAATGGAAGGTCTGGTGGTGTAGCAGATTGGCTTGGTCGTCATATGTTCATTCTAATTCAAGAAGAACCAATTCTTGGTATCAAACTTCAATCTCAGCTTCTAAGCCTCCTGGAAATGTCAATGGTGCTTACAATAAACAATCACATGGATTCAGATCACCATTTAAGGTACCTATTCATATCTAATTTATGGTCAAAATCAAATCTTTTACTTGACAATATTGAATTTCATTAATGCCTTTTTAAAGGGAAAGGAAGCTCCAGTTTATAAACTAGTTTAAGAAAGGTAGACCTAAACTTAAGAAGGAGTTGTAAGTGAATTCATAAACTAGT
>OVBE01017672.1:0-10333 GCA_900406425.1 Iberis pinnata
GATTCATCTCCTTCAGATTACTCGTCATCTGAAGAGTAGTTTTATGAAATTCTCTTTTTTTTTATTATATATTTTTGTTCTTATTAAGTTTTATTTTGAAAACAATATAAGTGTTGAAATATCAATGATTATAAGTGTTGTTTGAGATTGAAAACAATATAAGTGTTGAAAGTTTATTTTCATAAGTGTTAAGTTTTATTTTGAAAACNGTTTTTTGAAATTCATATCTTTGAGATTGAAATTATATTGAAAGTTTATTTACATAACGTATGAAAATAAGTGTTCAAATGCCAATGAGAATGATGCACAACCTTCTACGTCAGCCGTACCCGAGGTACAAGGATATGCCTCCAGAAGACTAAGCCCATTGGTTTTACTGTTCGCGGTAAGAATCTAATCACTATTGTTTATAACTTTTTAATTCAAATTATTGATTGAATTTTGCTAACTTTAAATTTTTCCATTTTGTAGCTTGAATACAACCGGAGCCTGGCCATGATGTCGGTAGTGAAGAAGCAGTTCAAGAGTAAGGCGGGCCGCGTCTTCAGCTCGCATCTATACTCCTGGAAGAGCTGTTGGTTGAAGGAAGGCAAGCAATATTCGCAGATGTCCGACGGACTACTTCAGGGTTACATCACCTACTAGGGTGAGCCAACGACGGAAGGGTTGTCCAACAAAAACCGGGGCAACCGAATGAGCCAACATGACGGGAAAGGGATCGCAACGACAAACTCTGGCGCGAGGATTAGTTTCACTCCGGGGGAGGATATGGTATGTTTCAATACTATTTTTATAATTAATTATAACTTTAAATTATAATAGTTTGCTTGTTGTCAATGATGAACAGAAACGGAAGACTGGCCATGATCCGTCGCCGCTCGACATTGTAGAGGATCTGCACACAAACAAGAAGACCGGACAGATTCAAGATCTGGTTGCTCGGGAGTTGCTCGAGGGTGCGAAGAAGCGGTTCCAGGATATCCGCGGGGATACTCAGATGACACCCGAGGACACGATCCCGTTGGATACGCTGTATAAAGTACTGGAGGAGGTAAGTAAAAGAAAAATTAAATTACATACTATACTTTATATTTGATATACTAATTCATAATGTCTTTTTGTTGCAGGAGACGAAGAAATCGAAGGGCCGCTATTACGGGTTAGGGAACATGGCGGGCTATTGCTTCCCTGGAACATGATCCCGACATCACAGAGATGCTAGTAGGGATGAGGAGTTGCAGAAGAAGAACGAGGAGTTGGCGACCGTGAAGCAACAAATGGCCGAGATGAAGGCGGCCCAAGATCAACACGACGTGGAAGTAAGACGGCTAAGGAAAGAGCAAGCTCATATGCAACAGAAGATGGATGAGTTCATGCGTTCGCTGATGGCGTGACAATACGGTCCTGGCGGTAGCGGCGGCGATGACGGTTTCGGTTCTTGAAACGGTTTTTTTGTAATTTAAAACTTTTAAAATATTATGCATTTTGGATTTTATTAATATTTTACATTTTTATTTTGTTTATAATTTATTTTTATTTTATTTTCATTTTAAATTTCAATTTCAAATTAAATTAATTTTTTTAAAAAAAAATTACTTAAAACCCGTCACAAATACCGTCAATAACGATCCGTCAAAAAACCCGTCAGCAATTTCTGACGGATAAGTCCGTCAAAAATTATTGAGGGGTTTTATACGGGTAATTATTGACGGTATTAGTGACGGGTCATAATTGATGGGAAAACCCGTCATTAATTCCGTCAAAAATAAACCGTCAAAAAACCCATCAATAATGGCCCATCATAAAACCTGTCAGAAATTTCTAACGGATTTTATGACGGAATCTAATTTTCTGGCCATTTAGAAATGACGGATTTTTTCTGTCAGAACCCCGTCAATAAGCCTCCTTTCTGACGGGTTTTTGACGGATATGCCCGTTAGAAACCCGTTGTTTTCTTGTAGTGTAAAGAAGAGTAAAAATGTGAAAGAAGCATTGGTTGTTAGAGAAAATTGTAAATAGATATAATGTTTTTCTTATACTCTAACATTTTCTTCCTTTTGATTAGTGGTGGAAATGCATCACATATGCAATTGAACCCAATAAAAAATCTCCTTCAAATTTTATAAAATTTTTAAATATACATTAAATAATCGTAAATTTAACCATATGATTGACTCCAATTTACTTTAAGTTTGATTCAATCGCGCACTAAAATAGATTGTTTATTGGTTTTATGAGCATAAAGTACGTCTTTAAAATATAATTTTATGTCCGATTTTGTTTAAGAATGACTTTTTTAAGTTTTTATGTGATAATATTTTTTTCAGCTTTTTAACAATTTTTATTTTGACCCCATTAAACAAAATTTCTAGATTTGTCATTGCTTTGATCATCTAAAAAGAGAAATTTCTTTTTTTAAAAACCCTTACGTTTGTAATTTATTACATTATATACCAAAAAATTTAACTATGAATAAAAATTAAAAATGGATAAATTTACTATCTTTGTTACCAATAAATTATTTTTTACTATTAACCATGTAACCAAAAAAAAAATCTAATATAAAAATAAAAATCTTATAAAATATTTATTTAAATTTTGGTAAATAAATTAATTACTTAAAATGAAGATATAGTTAAAAAATTATATATATATATATATATTTGGTATAAATAATTTATATTTGTTTTCCAAAAATAAAATCATATATATTTATTATCATATACCAAAAAATAAAATATGAAAACGTATAATTATACACCTTTAATTTTAATTTTAATTTTAAAATAATATATTGCTTTTTAGTAAAATATACAATTAATAGAATATATTATTTTATAGTTTTGTATTGATATATAGTAGATTGATTTTTGACTAATAAATATTGTATTACATATAAAAATATAATTTATAAAATAAAATTAATCACACACATAGCGCAGACTATCAATTAATATTTATAAATAAAGGAATAACATAATTGTTCAACTATAATACCCATATTTTGTATGGTAGATTAGCATGTTTTGATTAATTTTTTAAAACTAAATCTATCCATTAATTTAAGTTATTTCAAAAGAAACATATTTTATTTAATAGCACTATTTAAAATTATTTGGTTGCAGGTTTTCTAATATTATGTTTTAATGAGATACCATTAGGCACACTCCACACTTTTGGACACTAAACTCGATCAGCCTTTTCTCTGCTCTTTTTTCAGTCTTTTCATTTTTTTTGTACATATGACTTTCATCTAGTTTAATTAATAAATTTAATATTTAATTAAACAAATAAAATTATTTTGTTGTTTTTTCTATTTATGTAAATATTTTTTAGTAATAATTGTTTTTCCAAAAATTTGAACGTTTGATATTAAAAGTTATGTATATATCATATTTTTCATATTAATTTTTAGACCGTTGTAATCTAAGTAATTTAAATACTATTAAAAAATTGTATTCGCATAACAAATGGTTAAAATTCTAGTCTGGATCATATAACATCCCAAATGTTCTTGAGTTTATAAAACTAACAATCATATCTTTAAAAACATAAAAGATTGTGTCTTTTGATGAACATAAAATACAAAAAATAATAATAATAAATCCCTCCACTTTTTCTAAGAAAAGCGACTTCTGATGGATATCGTGGTTTGTTAAGAAAATGATGGATGATTGAATATGGCAAAAAGATTCATTATTTGCTTGCTTGAACTT
Source organism: Iberis pinnata (assembly GCA_900406425.1). Taxonomy (NCBI): domain Eukaryota; kingdom Viridiplantae; phylum Streptophyta; class Magnoliopsida; order Brassicales; family Brassicaceae; genus Iberis; species Iberis pinnata. Next base: position 3,717 of record OVBE01017672.1, read on the forward strand.
GTTTCAATTATCCAAGAAGATGGAACTTCACTTCCAAAATTTAGGCAAACCTAATGGAAATCAAATCATGTAATGTTTGACAACTACCTATCTTAAGGGAAACTATTATAAAGTAAATTGTTTTATATCTAAAAGTAGAAGATTTCTACACTATTGTATAGGTGTGTAACAATCCTTCACTTTTGATCTGACCTTTTGGTTTGAGTTAGGTTTCACATTACTAATATGATATAGAGCTAAATTTAATTTCCTATTATGGAGTCACATGTAGATATCTAGTTTTACAAACTTCACGTTTTAGAAATTCATATTTGAGTTTAAATTGTTTTATATTTCACAGCAAAAAAACAAACAATGGGAAGATACATTATATTACTTTGTTGGAAATTAAAATATGTTGGTTTTCCGATAGATTTTTCACAAATTGTCTGATGGTTAACCCAATTATTTTGTGGTTTTGAAATTTCTATCCGAACCGACTGAAATTGATATGTATATGAATCGACCAAAATCAAAATATTTAAATTAACCGAATGGATTTTATATTATCCTAATCATATAAAAAACCGAGCACAATTGAATCGAACATGAATGCCCAGGTCTAGTAGTTATCTTGTGAAAATTCCACTTATTCATTTTTGAGCTCGTTAGTAGATACCAAATAACTAACATTTTTAATATCACTTTTAAAGTAACCGGTATCTTTTTTTTTACAAATAATTGGTATATATATAAGTAATGAAGCTCTCATTTTTTTTAATAACCAAAAGGAGTTTGGGCTTTTGGCCCTATTTTTTCCTTAGGTTTAGGGCCAGTCTTTGCTAATATTTGGTAACATGGTGTAAAACATCCCTCCCACTGGAAATCGAATTAGAGACCTCATGGAACAAACTTATGAGATTAAACCACTAGCCCAACGTGTTAAATCAGAGACTTTGAAGGACCAAACTTGCAATTATTAAAGAATGGAAGTTGGGTGACTTGGCGCCAAAGAGAGGATCAGAAAAAAGATCTTAACAAGAAGATATAAGAAAATCGAGAATAAATAAAGATTCTAAAAAGGAAGATTTAGATATCTGAGCAAGGATAAAAAGGCGAAGTGGGTTGTTAACCTAGCAAAACTTTTAGAGAGAAAAACTAGAGGAATATAGCTTGATTGTGAGAGAAAGATTACGAGGGTTTTGGGATTTCCATTGGTGAGTGAAAAACGAGTGTTACACATCTGTTGGTGTGTGTGAGACAAGGTAGATTAAGAATTGGTCAGTGTCGAATCAAGAGTTCTTGAGGTCGAGTCAATCTGATTAAACAGATCTGTAAGATTGTTTAAATTGTTCTTAACAAAGTGTGTTTATAAGAAGATTTCTTATTGTCTCGTGAAGTATTAGAACTTTCAATTGAGCAGAGCGGGTCTCCTTGTTGATTTTATTATAAAATCACACACAGGTTGAGATCCTAGGAACATCATGGAGATGATAAAGGAAATGATTGCGGTTCAGAAACCCGTAATGCTTGATGAAGGAAATTTTGGTCATTGGAAAGCTCGTATGAGACATGTCATTAGGAGCATGGATGAAGATGCATGAACAACAGTTGTTCATGGTTGGAAGGAACCCACTACGGTTGATAAAAAACAAAAAGTGATACCTAAACTTATTGACCAATGGACCGAAGCAGAAAAATCAGCCTCAAAATTCAACTCCAAAGCTATCTCCGCTATATTCAAGGTTGTTGGTCTTGAACAGTTTGAACTCATTTAGGGATGTGAAGCTGCTAAAGATGCGTGGGACACACTAGTCACACACTTCGAAGGGGATAGTAATGTACGAAGGACAAGGATAGATCATTTTGCCTCTCGTCTAGAGAACCTAAAAATGGACAATGATGAGTCGATTACCAGTTTCACTACCAAGCTAAGCTCTGTTGCAAATGAGGCAACGGTTCTTGGTAAGAAATACAAGGAGAAAAAGCTGGTCAAGAAGCTACTCAGATGCTTACCTCCAAAATATCATTCTCACAAAGTTGTACTGAAGATGGCCATGAACACTGATGACATGAAGTTTGATCAATTGGTGGGAATGTTGAAAGCAGAGGAGTTGGAAACTGAAAATGATAAACCATTTAAATCAAAGGGAATAGCCTTCACAACTCAGATTGTGGACAATCGAGTTCAACAGTATGAAGAAAATCTAAGTTTTATGGCAAAGAACTTCAACAAAATGGTGAAGCAGTTTGAGAAAGGACAGAATAGGACACATAACCGATTTCAAAAACAAGAAGGAGACATATATACCCTCACGAATTCACGAAACAAAGGTGATAGAAGTGCTCGGAAGAAGGATTTACAATGTCATGAGTGTGAGGGGTATGGACACTTCAGAAGTGAATGTCTACTCATAAATAGAAAAGAGCTCAAATGCATTGAATGCAAAGGATTCGAGCATATAAGGAATGAGTGCCCTAGCTCTATGAAGAAAATTGATAAATCCCTTCTCTGTATCAGTGATATTGAATCTGATGGAGAAAAAGAGGAAGAAGAACTAATGCTGAACTTTGTTTCTCTTGGGTCACACACAAACGCAAGTGTAGAAGCAAAATCATTAGAGAGTGATTCTGATGATGAACACATTGATCCTAAACTGGAGCTCAGAAACATGTACGAAAAGTGTGTAATGTTAAGCAACGAAAATCTTCCTATGATCAAAGAAAAAGCCATGCGGAAGGCACATGTGAATATATTGGAGATGGAACAAAGTGGAGTTATCAAGGAAGAGCCAAAAGGAGGAAATGATTCAGTGAAAGAAACAGGGATTGAGTTCATAAAACAGAAAGAGGAATTGGCTATCCAAATAAAGGAAAAGCAGGAGATGAATCAGAGGTAAGAAAGGCTCTCCGAGATCGTAGAACAGGAGAGGAGAAAACAACAGGAGCCGGAACAAAAGTTAACTGAGAACCACAAAAAATCAGAATTCTCAACAGCGGAACAAAGAATTTGGATCGAATCTTAAGCATGGAACAACCTCCAAAAGTGAATTGGGGGCTTGGTTTTCAAGGAGCCGAATCCTTCTCTATCTCTGAGTTTAACAATATGTCAAATTTTGTTCCAAAACAGGAGAAAAACAAAGAAAAGGCCATTCAAGGAAAAATAGCCAAGAAAATGCAGATCAAGAAAGGATGTCATTTTTGTGGTGTCTCTGGGCACAGTTGGAAACGATGTTATACTATCCACACACGTATCAAAAGAGCGTGGAGTATGGAGAGTGTTATCTTGAACCAACAAAGGCCACAAATGTTTGTTAGTTTTTAGTTTTTAGATTTTGGTTTTTGTTTTCGGTTTTTGGTTTTTGGTTTTTAGATTATGGATTTTGGTTTTGTTGTAGATTATAGATTTTATAAAATCTTGAATTGTAGTTTTTGGTTTTTAACAATATTTATATATTTTTAATATAATTTATGATTTTATGCCAAATTTTTAAAAACAAATATTCAATTTACTAACTTAAAATATGATTTCTTATGAAAATATAAAAATCATTAATAAATACATATAAATTTATTTATTATTAAAAATCCTAAATATTAATAAATAACCAATTTTATGATATAAAATTAAATTATAAGGTAATATATGTATAATACTTATCTTAACTAAATAAATCAGTTTCATTGTCAAAAATAAAGTACTAATTAAAGTAATACTATAATAATTATATACATTCAATTTTTTTATTGAAAATATTATTTAAATATATTTTTCTAAAAACTGTTAAAATAGTGTTTATTCAACAAATAAGTTAAACTCGTGTAGAAGGAAGTTGAGCTTTAATTCTTTTTGTTGTAGAAGGAAGTTTAGCTTTTTAATTTTTTTGCAACAAAAAGAATTACATGTGAAAGATTAAAAAATAAAATAAAGATAACGTACAAAACCAAAGAAAAAGAGATTTTGGTTTTTAGGCATAAATAGTAAACTATCCAAAAAACTATATTCCCAACAAAATAGGGAATCATTATTTATAAAATCTTGATTGGTTTACAAAATGGTTTTTCAAAAAACAAAATCTAAAAACTAGTTTAAAAACTAGGAAACAATCAAGGCCAAAATTTTTGAAAGCTTGGATTCTAAAGGATATTTTGTATGCAAGAAGGCAAGTTCATGAAAGTATTGAAGGAAGTTATGATCCAGTAAACCTGCAATGTTTTACTGTTGTGTGTCACACAACTACCACAAAATCTAAAGAAGCGAATGACATTGCGTATGCCACTGCCAAATCTCAAGAACATGAAGCCTAGTACTTCGATAGCGGGTGTTCAAGACATATGACTGGACAATCAGATGCATTGAACTCTCTCACTAATGTAAAAAGTGGAAAGGTGACATTTGGTGATGGAATTCAAGGTAAAATTCATGGCGTAGGAAACATTGATGATCCAGAACATCCACAACTCGTTAATGTGTACTATTTTGAAGGACTCAAAGCAAATCTTATCAGTATTAGCCAAATGTATGATGAAGGATTAATAGTTGTCTTTACCATAGTAGATTGCAAGGCACTAAAAGAACAGAATGAAGTGATGTTATCAGGGATACGATCTGGTAATAATTGCTATATGTGGAAACCACAACCTAAGTGTTTTACAGCTGTTGAAACACAAACCGATCTGTGGCACAGGAAGCTTGGGCATATGAACATCCATGGGCTCCAAATATTAGTTCAGGCTGAAGTCGTTTGTGGGATACTTTCGTTAGAATCAGTCACATATAAGGTGTGTGATGCTTGTGCAAATGGAAAGCAAATCCGAGTTCAACATAAACAAGTTATTCAGACAAGTACTAAGCAGATTCTTGAGTTAGTACATATGGACTTGATGGGTCCGATATAAACTGAAAGCATTGCAGGGAAGAAATATATCTTTGTTCTGGTGGATGATTACTCTCATACACTTGGGTACGTTTTCTAAGAAAAAAAATCTGAAGCAGTTGAAAGCTTCAAGATTTTGTTTCTTCAATTAAAATCATACAAAAGAGGTATTGCTCAAATCAGAAGTGATCATGGTGGAGAATTTCAGAATGAAATATTTTTGAAATTCTGTCAAGAACAGGGAATACGTCATTAATTCTCAGCACCCAGAACTCCACAACAAAATGGAATTGTGGAAAGGAAGATCGAACCTTACAAGGAATGGCAAGGGCTATGCTTCATGGTAATGATGTGTCACACATGTTCTGGGTTGAGGCAGTAAATACTGCATGCTATATAATCAATCGAGTATATGTAAAGTCCGGTACCAAGACTATTCCATATGAAATCTGGAAAGGAAAGACTCCAAATCTCAGCTATTTTCATGTTTTTGGATGCACCTGTTACATCCTAAATGACAAAGATAGTCTTGCGAAATTTGTTTCCAGAAGTGATCAAGGTATGTTTCTAGGTTATGGTACAAACATCATGGCATATAGCATCTACAACAAAAGAACCAAAACCATATGTGAATCAGTTAATGTGGTTTTTGATGATAGACAACATGTCAAAATTAGCGATGTACTACAAGAGAACCTATGTGATACACAGAATACAGAACATGAGCACAATCTAATGTCAGATCCGAGTATCTCCAAAGAACCAGACACATAAAAAGAAAGTGTAAGTCAATCCGAGGGAACTGAAAAGACACTTGAACCGTCTGTTCATAGGAATCATTGTTCAGAGGATGTCATAGGAGATGTTATGGGTGAAAGAAGAACACGAAAGATAGTGATTGACTTCAAAAGATGGTGAAATTGGCTTGTTTCTTGTCATTTGCAGAACCTAAGTCTGTAAATGAAGCTCTCAAAGTTGAATTCTGGACAACAGCTATGCACGAAGAACTCGAACAATTCACAAGATTGGATATCTGGAATTTGGTTCCCAAAACAGATCATGTGAATGTAGTTGGAACTTAGTGGATATACAAGAAAAAGATTGATGAAGATGGGAATGTGATCAGAAATAAATCAAGACTTGTAGCACAAGGATACTAACAAATTGAAGGTATTGACTTTGATGAGACCTTTCCACCAGTTGCACGGCTAGAATCTATAAGACTGCTTTGTGGGTTGGCATGTAAGTTGGGAATCAAAATTTATCAAATGGACGTGAAAAGTGCTTTTATGAATGGTGTGTTACGCGAAGAAGTGTATGTGCAACAACCTAAAGGTTTTGAAGATCCACAGTTTCCAAACTATGTGTATAAGCTCAATCGTTCCTTCTATGGACTTAAGCAAGCTCCAAGAACATGGTATGAGCGGCTGACAGTTCATCTGGTGAGATCATGTTTCAAGCGAGGAAGTTTGGATAAAACGTTTTTCATTTTTCATAAGGAGGGCGACATTTTGATTGCTCAAATATATATCGATGATATTATTTTTGGCAGTACAAATCAGAAGATGATCGATGAATTTGTTTTTGCTATGACAAAAGAATTTGAGATGAGCATAGTGGGAGAGCTCAATTACTTTCTGGGTCTACAAGTAAAGCAATATGAACAAGGAATCTTTGTGTCTCAAGCCAATTATGCAAGGGACCTAGTGATAACACTAGAATTTTAGGATTTTTACATAACGTTTCTTGTCATTTTCTAGT
>OVBE01017673.1:0-10332 GCA_900406425.1 Iberis pinnata
TAGCTTGAATGCGTCTTCATTCACACCATTGATCTTTGTCAGACTGCAGAACCTGTCAAACTTATCCAGGTGATCAAGTGGGTCTTCTAAAGGTAACCCATTGAACATGTTTCTCTGGACCATAGCAATGAGACTATGTTTGATCTCGAAGTTGTTGTTTTGGATTGCAGGTGGATTGATTCCATGTCTGACGGTGTGAGTGTTAGGGTTATCACCAACACCAATGGTGTTCTGGTTTTCTCGTTCAATGTTGTCTGCCATGTTGAGGTTCAACCTTCTCAAGTGTTCCGCATGTTCGCGTTCACGTCTTGCTCGAGAGTGTTCTCGTTCAAGAGCTCTGTTGTCATCTACGAGTGGAAGCAAGTCAGTTGGTCCTCGGCTTCTCAGGTTCATACACTGCTAAGCAGGTACCTGAAAACAAAGCAAACAAGGTAGACTGGTAAGTAGAAACGTAAAATAAAGGCTTGATCTGAAAAGATCCAAAATCCAGAATGTAGTAACAAATCCTAAATGGAAATAGCGCCAAATTGATAATAAGATTTTGAGGTCTCAGGTTATCAATCAACCCGTCGTTGTAGTATAGATGGGTTTGTCAATCCATAAGGGGAGTGTACTAAGCAATCTGAATGTATTCAATGGTTACTAAAAGGTCCTAGGTGCAATGAACATTAAACGCATAAAACAGAAAACAGTAGAAAACACTTTGGATCCAAAACAGAGTAAAAGGTGCAATCAATGTAAAGCAGTTCCTGAGGACAAAGGGTAACTGACTTGGAAATCCATCATGGGCTACCTAAGTACCTAACATACCTCAAACAAGGAGCTGACCCCTAGACAGTAGCTATACATACAATCAATTCCAATTCCTTGGCAACAAATCTCAAGCAAAGCAATCACAGACTCAACTGCCGTCATAGACGGTGACTACCTAGCAGGCATTAACCCCTACTACTCTAGCTAACTCGTTTCCCACATCTATTCACAGAGAAGGGGAAACGAATCTCTAAAACCCCCTCGGTCCGGTCACCTCCAGTAACTCACATTCCGATGTTGTAGGGCCTAACGGTGGGTCTTTGTCCCTTTCGGGTAAGAGTACAATCAGCATTAATCTGAGGAGGAACAGAAAGGATCTAAGAAAAATCAACTTAGGTACCTAAGAAAACCCAAAACATCAACCCTAATATACCCCCATCCTCAGGAACTTGGATGACTACTCACTACTCATGGGAGTAGAAGCACATGAAACAGCAAACATAACTTCAAACCTAAACATGTAGATCTAAGAAAAACAGCAAGAACACAAACCCATAAATGAAGAACAACAATGAAACAGTAAACTAAAACAGAAGGTTAAGGCTTAAAACAAAAATAGAGATGCACAAACTAAACAAAAACCTAAAGCTAAGAAAGAAATCAAAGTAAAAACAGTAGATTAACTTAAAACTCAAAAGAAATCTGGTTTTTACACCAAGAACATGAAGAACAAACTAAAGAAAATGAAAACCTAAGAAAAAACCTAAAAAGGAAAGAAATACTAAAGCTTGTGCAAATGGGGGCGATTTAGGGCTTTTATAGTGTTCATAGAAAAGCCCTAATTTGCACTAAAGACAAAATGCCAATCATTGTCTTGGATCTTGGGTCTTGATTCAGGTGGTATCCGGATTTGAGTTGGTCAGGTCGGAGCGTGTATGTCTTCAAGTTGGTGAATGCACGATCGATCCGGGCTGAAGTGGACATGGGATCGATCTGATGAGTGTCTGGATCGATCCTGAGAGTGCTGAGCTGGGATCGATCCTGCTCCGACGCATAAGTGCCTGAGATCGATCCTACATAGTGTTGGGATCGATCCTGCCTTGTTTCTAAGGTAAGTCCAGTCCATTCCATGCTGAGTGCTGCTCCATTCAACGTTAAGTGCTGCTTTTATGAAATTTCTCAAATCCTTCCCGTAAACTCCTGAAAGTCCTGAAAAGTCTTCAAAATGTATACATATGAAAATTCTAATGCAAAATTCCTAAAAAACCTAAACTTAATGAAATCAACCATAAATGTGATGTATACACACTTTTAGACCTCATAATTGATGATAATTGATATGTAAAATCCATAAAAATTCAGAGTCACCAAAACCCCAATTCTTTAATTATGATATTTAATAAAGCTCTTCGTGTTGGTTTTTTTCTTTAGCTGATAGTTCATTTTTCTCGACATATCTATTATGATTGTGCTGCTTTTATTGATCGATGGTTTTGGTTTGCTATCTTTTCTAAGCTCTTGTGGTTAGATTTAGTTTTCTTTGTTTGAGCCCAAATTTTGTTTTTTTGGGCTTTCATTTTGGAAGATTTCTTTTTGTTTTTCCTTTGACTTTTTTATATGTAACCCTGATGTAACTTCGATGTTTAATATTATCTAGACGACAAAAAAAGACATCACATTAAAAATGTCAATGAACATGATGATGAGCGAAACTTTAACTCTCAAATATACTTTTTGTTTTTTTTATGGAATGTTAAATTTATTAAAAAGAGAAAAAATGTACATATTTACAATCTCATAATGTAAATAGACCTTTTAGGAGTAATGTGTGATCAACGTTGCCTCGTTAAAACTCAATACTAAAGAATTTGAGTGGGACAAAACTAGTATTGGGAAAAAGAGTACAATTATTGAACACATCCTAAAAGGTAAAGACAAGAAGCTAGTAATGTAAGATGAAAAGCTAGAGACACTAATGATACACTGTGTTCCAACGAGATGCGAGTAGATGTAATGGGGAATTCAGTTGATAGTGAAGGCTTGTAATCTGGTCCCGAATCGAACAAATGATGGCAGATCGAGTGAAAATGTGTGAACAATGAGGCTTCCCATGATGACAGTTGTTTCGTTCCCGCCATATGTGATAAATTGAGGTTTGAAAGAACATCCTAAGCAAAGTTCGATCGATCGTTGAGTGGGCGTGATGACGTAGGGAAGTCAGTGTATGACTCCAGTCCGGTGAGATACGTGCCTAAGGATACAAAGGGATTCGTCCAGCTCGCCACAAAGGGTACAAGGCTGTACCACGCCCCAAGTTTGCACTCGTCTACCTGTTTGTAACCTGTCAACAGGAAGCCAAGATATGAAAGCATATCTGGGAACAGATTGGGGAAACCAAATAAAAGAGGACGAAGGTTGGTTAGGATAATTCAGACTTAGCTGGCTCCATGTAAGTGAGGATCAGAAGGATGACTTGTATAATTGGTGACCATGCTTCCATAAGATGTGATCTGGACCAACATGAGCCGTAGGTGGATGAAGAGAGAGGATATGTTGATGTAGGTCTGTGAACGCCACAACCCGAGGTCTTCTTATATGCCAATGCTGTTGAGTAACCGCATCAGCAACACAGGTATGACGAGCAATCTCGAGTTCCCGTAAACCTTGATCACCGACTAATGAATATAATAGAGCCAACCCCGTCCAGTCTTCGAACCAGAACGATGTAGTTGTGCCATTGTGAATGTTGAACCGCAAGAAAGAGGAAGAAAGTGTGCGCGCTTTTAGGAGATTACGCCAGAGCCAGGAACCAATTATTGTTGTTGAGATGTCCCAGAAGGTGGAACGGCGTATGAGGTAGTGATGAACCCATAAAGACCAAAATGAGGTCCGGTTCGAGAGAAGCCGCCAAATGATGGAAAGAGCAAAGACTTTAGAAGTATGTTCGAAAGACCGAATGCCAAGACATCATGCAGCTTTCGGCTTGCAAACATCAGCCCAAGACAGCTTAGACATATGCGAATTGGTTGATGATCCAGACCAAAGAAAGTTTGCACATAGACTATTGATTTCTCGAAGACACGCCTTGGGTAAGGAAACGCGGATTGCCAGAAATTGATTGTACGGATGATCACAAATTTGATTAACTGCAAGAGACCTGGAAAAGAAAGTAGCTTACATGCCCAAGTGGACATGCGTGAACGAAGACGATCTATTAAAGGAGCATAATCCGCGCGAGCTAATTTCTTTGTGGAAAGAGGCAACCCGAGATATCGAATCAGTAGAGTGTCATACTTGAGACTTAAGTGAGCAATCATAGCAAGAATATCCTGAGGTGCATTGGTGGGTAAATAGATGGAATATTTGTTGATGTTGACATGCAACCTAGAAGCTTGCCCAAAACTGTCCATGACATCCATGATGCCAACTAACGAGTCCGGGGTTCCATCAGAGAAGAGGAGGATGTCATCAGCAAAGCACAAGTGGGTTAAGCCTAAATATTTATAGCGAGGATGGTAACCAAAGTAACCCGTGCCTGCTGCTGCATTCAAGAACTTAGACAAAACATTATTGACAATAAGAGATATGGTAAAAGAGCGCAACCCTGCTGTAAACCTCGAGTGCTTGGGAAATACCCAGCTGGCTCGCCATTTACTGCGACCGAGAACATGGCTGTGGAAACACATTGGTATATCCAATGAATAAAGAGCGGCTGTAGGTGCATAGCCTGCAAAACAGAAACAACAAAATCCCAATTAACAGTATTGCATGCCTTTGCAATATCTTTACTTTCTAGTTGAGCGAGAGGATAGTGATTGCTTATGGTAGTCTTTGAAGATCTCAGTGGCTACCATGACATTCTCTAAAAGCAACCGCCCTTTGATAAAATCACTCTGATTAGCTTCAATATCATCCGGTAATATAGTCTTGAGACGGTTAGCGAGAATCTTGGAGATAACTTTGTAGAGCATGTTGCAGCAGGATATGTGTCGGTAATCCGTGATCGATTGGGGGCTAGCACCTTTCAGGATAAAAGTGAGAAGTGTGGCATTGACACCACGGAGAATCAGACCGAAGTGAAAAAAGGATTGCACGGCCGTGACAAAATCTGGTCCGAGAACAGGCCAAGATCCTTTGAAGAATTTGGCCGGGAAACCGTCCGGACCCGGAACTTTGTTGCTAGGCATAGCAAATAAAGTACCCTTTATCTCACTCTCCAAAATAGGCGAACATAAGAAGGTTTCCATCTCCTCAGGACAGCGATAAGATATCAGATCATGAAGGAGAGGCGAGGGTAGGGGCGTGATGGGTGGGGAGTGCTGGAGGAAATTCCGTAAATGAGACCTAGCTTCATCTTTGATTGATTGAGTGTCCGTGGATATCTCCCCTGATTGGAGACGAAGACTCTTGATCTCATTTGATGATGCTCTAGTAGTTGCAACACAATGAAAATAAGCCGTGTTATGATCTCCTTCACGAATCCAAGTGATCCTTGACCGATACTTGAAGAAAGATTCTTCAACCTGAGCAAGGAAATTCCAATCCCGAGATGCCGTAGTAACTGCATGGAGATTGGTTTGCGTTGGGTTTTGATAGGCGTGAGATTGGCAGAGGCAAAGATGGTTGTAAGCATCTCGAGCATGAGCAGGAAGGTCACTAAATGCACTCCGATCTAAATGACGTAGAACTAGCTTTAGAGACTTGAGCTTTATGTGGAACAGCCTCAAAGCCATTCGAGAATGATAAATTGGAGATGTAGATGACCAATGTACATGAACTACATGCGAGAAAGACGGGTGCAAAGACGGAAAATGAACGTGGGTAAGTGGAATGACAAGCATTGTTGACTAGGGCACGATCCAGTTTCTTCATTATAGGGTCTTGTTCACGACTATTCCACTAGGTAAACAACGGACCAGTGTAAGAAAGATCTGTGAGATCACAACGATGGACAAAATCCTGAAATTGTAACATCCCCAAATCCCGAGTGTGAGGCTGCAAATTTGAGTGTTCCGCATGTGTGAAAATCTCATTAAAATCACCAATGAACATCCAAGGGAATTGCGTCGAACCACAAATCCTACAACTCGCATGTAGGTCTCTCCATAGCTCCACGTGATCTACCTGAAAGTTGGATGCATAAACACAAGAAATCAGTATAATATCTCATGTTTCTAAAGTAACAAGAGCAGTAATAAGTTGAGAGGTGGTGAGAATCAGAGTCACGGTAACCCCGGGTTTCCAGCACACCCAAATACGACCCAAAAGATGCGCCGCATAATTAGTAATAGCCTCCCATCTTGAGGTAGCAGCCTGCAAGACATTAGCAGATTGAACACGAGTTTCAAGAAAACAACCAACTTGAGCATGAGTTGACAAAATCCATTGGCGAACAATTTGGTGCTTTCGGGATTGGTTAAAACCTCAAGTATTCCAGGCGAATAAATACATGACATTAGTGCCTCCTTGTGGAGGCTATGTATTTGGTTTTCTTGATCAATTGTTTTGACTGTTTACGATACTGAACGATGGGTGGTAATTCAGATTTTGACTTCGTCCTAGTGCTATAACGTTAAGCCACGGTAATGTCTTTAGGTTCTGCTTTGGCATCAGAAAGTTTCCCTTCTTCTCTATCCTCATCTTCATTCGCTTCTCCAGCGAGTACAAAGAAACGGGACGGAGAGAAAGTAGGTGGGTTGGTAGTTGTTGCTGGTGATTTCGGCAGTGATTGATGGGTACGGTTTGAACGAACCACCGTGGACCAGTTGGTAATAGGATCGATAGGATTTTGCGTGTCATGTTCCTGAGGAACAACAGCCGCAACCTAGATTGTATCCTTGTTTACTTTCTCAAGGGCTGGGTCGTTCAGAGGCACATAATTATCTAGACTTGGATGGTCCGTAGCTCCTTGTGTAGGAATAGAAGTACATGTAGGTGTAAGCATAGTGTCATTAGTGAAAATCACAACATTGGCAGCAAGTTCTATAATATCATTAGTAGTTGGTGAAAGAGTATTAGGGATAGGTATGGTCGAAAGAGCTAGTGAATTGGTAGCTGGAAGCACGGCGTGGAAGATCATGTCTTCAAAGCCATTAGCTTGGGGAATGACCGGTTCAGCAGAGCGTGGTCTTTGCCTTCTGCTGTGTGATCTCCAGGATTGCCTCATCATTTAACGGAGCAGCTTTCTTCTTGCAATCGGCTAATTTATGTCCCCATGTAGAACATTTCGTACATCGCGGTGGTAACCAAGGGTATGTTATCTTGATTAGACGAGGCTCACGGCCATGTTGGATTGTATCAATGAGCGAATTATCAAGGTTGAGTACAATTATCACTCTTGAAACGTCAAGTCGTAAACACTTCTCGGTCTTTGGGTGAAGCTGTTTGGTGTCACCAATGATGTCACCAAGGAACTTCAAACCTGCACGAGAAAGAGAGTATCAGGGACATCATGGAAATCAACCCAAATAGGCATAGAAGAGAGAGAGATGGTTTAGTTAGAGATTGCGTTGGTGTCCATTCTTGGACAACTAGGAGTATATCGGCAATGTGCCAATATTTGCGCCGGCATATGCGTGACCGCATCTCCGGTGATTCAATCCGAAAGAGAACAGTATCGTTGGAGAGGAATCGGACGTCTATCCGAGAGGGCTGTCCCTCTTTTTTCCATATGCGATTTACCGTGGCATGGATTTTGCCTATGTGGGGTGCATCATCAATGAAATATCCCACCAAAAATTCCGTCCATAGCGGTTTATCTCTCAAGAGAGTCGTCGGAACAGTAGTTGTTGCCACTCCTCTATTAAGAACCACTGTAGACTTCTCCGGAAGTTGATGCTTCTCAAAGTTTGTAACGATTTGATTCCAAGCCATTGACGAGGGTTGAGACTGTGCGATCTTTGAAGTTGTAATTGATGGAGCTACTATCGGTGGAGCAGAAGTGTCTTTGGATTTAGAATTTGAAACAGGTGAAGTTGATGTCAACGGTGTAGTGGCTGAAGCTTGAGACTTAGATTTGGAAGAGACCGGAGACTTAGAAGCGTGGGACGTAAAAGAGTGAGATGTAGAAGATGTTGTAGGGGTGATTGATTGCAATGGTGAGATAGGAGTAGGCTTTGACAAAGACAAGGACTGAGCCTCCGACAGTGTTACGTCGGGAGGGCCATCAGGCTGGTCGATGCTACCACCGACCATAGCACCGGCGGCGAAACATGACGTGCAAGACAAATATGGAAAGTTGTAAAAAAACCTAAAAATCGCCAAAAACGAGAGATCCACAAGACATATCAAAACAAATGGATTTATTTGTCATTATTACCATATATAACAACAATATATATTTATCATGCAATACGTTCACAATGCACGTCAAACGATTATATTCAAATTATAAGCATAGTTTATAAATTATTAAATCCATAATTTCGTAATTGACTTTCAAAAACAAATCACAGTTATTATGAAAATTACAATTATCATATATATTAAACTAGGCTTGATATCAACATACTACGATACTATTTTTGGAATTTGTAACAAGTTCTATTGTTTTATAAACCATATCTTGTAAATTTAAATGCCAAAAATCATACAAATATTCAATTAAATGTAAACATAAGAGCTCCAAATAAATTTGGATATTCGGTAGTAGAACAAGAAATCAAATTAGTCAAAGTTATTGAACACTCCAAATAATATATCTTTGTTGGTATACATATACACACAAACTAAATCAAATCAAAATGCTAGTATATCCGAAATCTTTGAAGCTAACATCTTAAACTAACAATTTTCAGTCATAACTCCATCTAATTGGTCTCTTAATTTTAAAAATTAATAGCTGTATAATTAATTTGCAGAAGTCATTTCACATATAACACAATATACATTAGATATATGTACAAAAATATGATATGTAGCGATGGGCAAGAATTTAACTACATGTACATAAGTAAAAAAAAGACTCGTAGCAGAGACAACTTCTATAATCAATAGACGATCAAATCAACTCTGTTCACGCGCTCAACTTGATCTAATGGTCCGCTTAATTAACAATTTAACATTCTTAGACCATCTGGAATGGAAAAACTCACTAAAGTTTTTTAACTTGTTTTTAATTTTTTTATATTTAAATTTTTAATTAAAAAACTTAAAAATCTTAAAACAAAATTGTTATTGGTGAAGAACTAAAAATTTTTTAAATTAAAAATCACAAACCAAACTTCATAACAACAAATAAATCAAAAGAAAAATCTAAGTTTTTGTTATTCTTCTCATTAATCAAGCTTGAATATAATGATCACTAAAAGCTTACAAATACAATTAATCCACTATAACCCCAGCTCTCAAAACAACATATGTGAAAACTCAATGTCCCATTTAACTAAATCTTGACATTTAAAGAATACACAACTTTGATGAGAGATTAAGCATAAAAATGTCTGAATAAATCCAAAGGGATGCAAAGATAATATGTACTTCCATTGCAAGAAAATGGCCAGACTCATAAAAGAAAACCATTTTCGAATGCATTATTTTTGATTCATACAACTTAGTACCAATACCAGTACCAAGTAGTATAGTATTTGATTATCAGTGGCGGTCAAGTCATAAGGTGAGATCGTTCGTCTGGTTTCGGTGACGGTTTGAGTCACTGGTTCCGTCATTGTTTTGTGAGGGAAAAAATCAAGTATTAGAGATATCAAGTTCTGATATCATGATGTGTTTTGAGAGTAACAGAGAATGAAAAGAATATTGTCTTATTATCATTTAGCATTGTTACAATCGAATATATAAAATGATCAGAAGGAAAGTGTATAACTCCTAGTTGATTCTATGTGATTGATTGAAGCTAAACAAGTAAGTTTCCAAATATGTGAGATACGATCCTAATAGTGTTGTCTATATTCAATTTATTTCACTCTTAGCTTCTTGTAAGATTGAACTCATAACCTGAATTGTTCTGATTCTTCTTCTCCTTCTTCTTCAATTCTGAATCACAATTGATCTTCTTCAATTCTGGATTGTCCTTCCAAGCAATAAAGCAAACTAAACAAGATATATCGATCTTCCATTCCATCGTTCCTAATAATTTACAGGAAGCATTAAATCAGACAATACAATTAAACACCAAACGAACCTGATGAACAGGATTTGGGAGTCATGGGGGATGAGGGAATCACAGATGGAAGACATCGATGGAGTTGCAATCGTCTCTGAGGCCATGTTTATCGGTAAGTCTTAAAGAGTCCTTCACTATTTTTGGGCCAAAAATAAATAATAAATAAACTATATTTTGAAGGACGTTTCTTGTTGGAGGACGACCTTATGGGTTTTTTTTGCCAGCTTCTCTTTTTTTATTGGTCTTTTTTTGGTTTAATATTTTTTTTATACAAGTTATTGCCAAAGATTTAATTTAGTGAATTCATACTAGGCTTGGACCATATTTTGCTTAAAAAGTTTTTTAGTGAATTTACATTCGTATATTTTTTTTTTATACGACCTAAAATGGACCATATTTTCCTTTATTCGAATATGTTGCCAAAATTAAATAATATTTTTTGTTTATTATACGATTTT
>OVBE01017674.1:0-10332 GCA_900406425.1 Iberis pinnata
ACATGCACATGCATTTATATGAATATGAATATATTCGTCTTAAATTGGTAAAAATACTACTTGTATCTGTTACAACCTGTATATGCATTTATATGAGTCAAAAAGTGTTAATATAAATACATTGTATTCATATGAACACATGACGTATATATGGTCATAATGACACATAATCCACTTTCCTTGTTGATTTATTTTTNTTTGATTAATATATGGTAATAATGAAACATAACTCACTTTCCTAAAACTTCACACGGTTCATTACATTTTTATTCAAAAATGGTAATTTTTTTTTTATATATATATATTTTTTTTTTCACATAATTTTTTTTTTTTTTTATATTAATTTATAGATTATTTGCTTTTTTATTTTTTTAAATAACTAAAGGATAGTATAGGCAATATTATATATTGTTTCCCATAACACACCTAAATCACTAATTACATTCCCCTACCCACCCATTTGCCCAATTTGAAAGAAAAAAGCACCTAGTTCGCTAATTCACTCTTTAATCTACTATCTTCGCTACTACTTTAGAAGGAAATATGTCCTCTGATTTTTTAAAAAAGACTGTAGCCAGAAGAAAAAGATGATTGTGAGGAATAACATAATTTAAGTTATGGGATCTTCAAAAAATGTAAATTGTTCTTCGCTGCAATATCTTCTACGATATTTATGCGACATAGGCATGTAATTACTTATAAACCCCAAATATGAAGAACATTGGCAAAGTTTTAGGTCACACTTCCATAATAAATCAATTTTCTATCTGATTGGAGTTTTGCATGCGTTAGTTGCAACGAAGAAATCTGAGAACGAAATATTTTTCTTAGAAAAATAGTCTGCCAATTTCGAGTTTGTAACTGTTCATCATCTTCTTCGTTCTGTATCAGTTATTGTTTTCCTTATAATATTTAGACTATCTCCAGTGAGTATAAGTTTTCTTCTTAAGTCTTGAAATTGACTACTTAGTCTGGTAGTTCGACTATTTCATTGCACTATTTTTCTCTACTTTACAGTTGTAATATGGGTGAAGAGACGAATCAGGAACGGCCCTGTCGTCTATTTGAGTTAAATTACGAGCCTGAAAGGCGAGCCATAGTGAATAAATACTTCAACTTAAGAGCAATCAAACACATTAAACAAGTACTAGATGAAGAACATCTTGGGTTGCTCATGAATTCGCAGTTCAATCTTGTGATGCAGATGGAAAATCACCAGTTCTCTCTTGTTTTTCTACTATCTGCTTTCAAGACAATTGGTCACCAAGAAGAACAATGAGCTATGGTGGCTTTTTGCAAGAAACCAATAATATATGGTCTGGAGGAATTTGCAATTGCATCGGGTTTAAATTGCATTGCAGAGAATGAGGCAGCCAAGAAAAAATGCCTTCATAAACAAAAAAAAGGTAAGGCAAAATCAACTAATTGTCTTGAAAACATTTGGAAGAAACTATTTGATGGTGAGAAAAGGCCAACTGCGTCATGGATTCATAACAAATTGGTGCAAGGCAAGAAGTACAAACAAGGACTCCGACACAAGACTCAGGCTAGCAACTATTTTCCTGGTTGATGGGATATTGTGTCCAATCTCAAATAACATGGTTATCACGAAAAAGAGGTTGAACTCGTACATGACGTTGATGACTTTCTTAAATACCCCTGGGGAAGGGCTCCTTGACAGTTGAAAGCACTAAATCTAAAGACCCTTTCATTTTTACCCAACCAATGACTGTAATACAAGGCTTCTCCCATGCCATGATTCTAGTCATTGTCGCTTGTTGTCCTCCTATTCTACAAAAGGCAGTTCTAGAATCAATGGTGGACAGAAATGCAACAATTGAGGACTTAGTTGGTTTCATCAGTGCAATGAGTCTACACCTTAACAACAAAATGTTCAGGTTGTTGAACATGGTTGGAGAAGTAAGTCCTTAAACTTGTTAAACTACGTACAAAACACACTTACTCTGGTATCCTGACTATTTTAATTACATTGGTACTCCGTCTATTGAACATAGTGCATTAACTTTGCTGGTGTTCTTGGTTTCTTAATAAATGTTTCAGTCATTTCATTGCTCAGTGAAGCCGCAGCTGAGTTAGTTGTTGACGTTCATTTAGATGTTGACCAAGATGACCCTGCTGTTGATTATCTCCTACAGTTAATAAACGATAAACACCCATTTGAGATAAATTTCTGGTCTGGTGGTGTTCGTGCTGCAGATGTCATTGAGGCCCACAAAAAGGCGGAGGAGGCTAAGAAGCATAACCAAAGTGGAGAATGTGAAAATAGGATCTTGAAGAAGAAAGTATGGGAAGTGAAGATGCAAACAATGATGTACCTACAGGTACGACTTCAAAAAAAAGTTTCAGTTTAATGAGGATGAGCTTGTCCGGAAGATAAGTGCCATGGTTCAAGAGAAAACTCTACCTACCTTTAAGGGATATACAAGGAGTGTGATCTCACACTTTGATTTCGTAGTTTCGAAGACTGTCATAACACACATTGATGCGGTTGTTGCAAATCTCTTTAAAGATATGGTGAACCTCGTCCACCATGGAAGTTGATCAGAAAATATTGCACCAGAACAAACTTCTAACACTGGTATGCAAAGACACTTTAACATCCCTAACAAACAAACTCTAACATATCTAAGCTACTCAACTTTCACTCCCACACTAACTTGTTCTTCTTGTTGTTTTTTCTGCCTTTCAACGGGTATAGCTTCTACGAATGCGGATATAAGGGAAAAAATGTTTCTACATCGTTCTATTGATCCGATATTCAAATCAAATGTAGAAGCAGACAAAATCATTGCAAATATTGTGGGCCATACTCAACATCATACTCAGTTGACGAAGTCTATGTCCCTCGGAACGACTCATCATCACCTTTTCAAAAGTTTCCAGCAGCCTCAATAAATCTCCCTCTGCAAACACCTCATCCATTGATTGAAAATGGAAACATTGAGGTTCCCGAGTCAGGTAAAAAACCATGACTCAAATTCCATGCTAACAATTAGTCAACCTACTGCTTACTATCACAGTATTCAGTATAACGTTATTTAATAATCGAGATCAAGAGAAAGAAGACATGGGAAGAATGAGAAGGTAAAGCATTGATTCAATACCAACCACAACAGGGAAGAGGAAGAAGCCGCAACTACCAACAAATAATGCAGAAGAAGAGGCCGTGAGAAGAAGTCGCAGGGTAAGGACAAAGCCTCATAACTGGACCCCTCCTCTAAATGCTGGAAACAAAAAAAGAACAACTAAACAACCCACACAAACACAGAGACCACCCGCATTATCTGTTGTAGAGGAGGACGATATAGAGGATTTCACTCTCTCTCCTCTCATCCTTGATTACAAGCCTTTTAAGGAGCCCCCGAGAAAGAAATGTGATTCTTTTCTAGGGGTTATTGAGAAATCCAGTTTACACATCTCTCCTTCTCTAATAATTTGTCCTCATATTCCGATAAATAAATTTATTTTGCTAACTATGTCAGGTTGTACGAGATCACTGATAAACAAAAACTGGAAAACACTGTTTTTTGTCTATATTTCAACCAACTGAGATATGGCAGCCAAATGTAAGTTATCAACTCTTCTCGGTAGTCAGTATATTTTACTTAATTAAACTAACTATTTCATTCAAAGTGGTATTGTTTCTCTAACATGTTATATCTTCCAACTACTAGGTGGTCGACATTGTTCTCTATTTCATTACGAAAAGACGTGACCAACTATCCAATTTTAAGTTCGATTTCTTCCCTAGTATTTGGGTTCATGAAATGAGGCGTATGTGGGCATCGTTTCAGCAAACTGTGTACAAAAAAAAAATTTCACTTCTCGTCAACCTCCACACTGCCAATGTCTAAGCGTCCGAACTGGTACACCTACATTGATAAGATTTAAAATTATCTACTTATCAAGAGTGTACATTGGGTTAGGGTAGCCATTGACCTGAAGAAACGGTCCATAGAAGTTATCGACACTAACACAATCAAACTGGGAAATGAGGAAGTGCAGCATGAAATGAAGTTTCTAGCCACCTTATTGCCCTGGTTCATAAGTCGCCATGGAGTTGCGCTTAATTGCATGCAAATGACTTTGGAACCATTTCAATTTTTTCGTAATGAATTAGAAATTTAAGTCGAACACCAAGGTGATTAGTTTCTCTACTTATACATAAGCTTTTACTATTACTGTACTTATCCAGAATATTTTGTTTAGTGCTTGCTGGTGTAGCAACTATTGTGCTTATGGGACAACATACTCTAGACCACATTGATGAATGCTCGATGCTGACAACTGAGATTTTGCATGTAGCAGCAAAAAACTACGTGATTGAATCATTTGCATCCTTTATCTCTTCCCCAACTTCACCACCAAATCTTACTTAATTTGACGTAATCCAATTGTTAGTTCTTCACCTTTGTTTTTGTTTTCTTTCCCTCTCAGGATTCACATACTTGGTCTTGTTTAACCGTTTTTTTAGTACGTGTAGAAAAGACTTGATATTGGAGTTTATTTACTTTGTTATCCTTTTGCGTAACCGGTCTATCGTTTTTACTTAATATACAATCTAGATGATTAGGTAGATAGTACACTTACATACAACAATATAGCTACTTCATATTATCACCAAAGTCGTGGAACATAAATAATTGATCCCAATTGGCTATGTAATAGCTAAGCCGAAAATATTACAAATTGGCTATGTAATAGTCAAACTGGTAATTATAAAAATTGGCTATGTAATAGCCAAACCGAATAAAGCCACAAAGCCTTAATTAAAGATTAACAAAACGATCATACAAAAGTTATATTGACCACCCATATTGAATATACAGATTACTAGTTACTGCATCATCTTTATTCTTCAAGATACTCATCAAAAAATTTTCTCGTATCCCTTCCCCGCAAACGTGCACCCTATATTGCGTTGCGACGGCTTGCTCTATTATGTCCTGGTCGATTGCAACGCCTCACTACCAGTAACTTTAAACAAACAAATAAACATGAAAGTTACACTTAGTCTTAGATACAATAAATAATATGTAACAAATATTTTACCTTAAACTCCCCGCAAGACCGAATTTTGATTTTTTTTTAGGCCTTCTATAAGGTCTTTTCACTTTTGGTGGAAGAAAATCAACGGCCCATTTGGTGATGATCCGGTCATGGCATCTCCTCCGACTAAGGGAATTGGATAGATGTTCTCTACATATGCAGCAATCCATTCGTCATTGTAATAGTGTCTAGAAACCATTGGTTCGGTTGCGATGTCTAAACGGACAACAGTGGCTAGTGCATGCAAGCAAAGGATTCCAAGAATATCGAATTCCTTGTAGCTACAATTATTGTCATCAAAGTCCACCAGATAACACCAACCTTTTTTTGTCGAAACTTGGAACTTCGTTAGGTAGATAGGTTTCACCAACATATCCATACCTGCTTCAAAATTTATTTCAACTCTCTCCCTAACCTGAGAAGTAAGGAAACCATTTACATCAACTCATATTGATTTTCCCTTCTTATTGAAAATCATGTCATATTGTGGGTCCTAATGTATTCCAACATAGTCACCAAAGGATACCCCCTCGCTTATTTTAATACATTGTTCCACGATTCAACAATTAGAGTCCATTATATTATAGCGTTTCCCCTGAAAATGAGAACGGCTCCAGTGGGAAAAACCTATCAAGAATTACCATGTAAGGTTTAGTAATAAGGAAGAAAAACTTAGAGAATGCTTGGTAAACAGTATACCTATATCGACTAGATAGGCGGCACAGGTTGGGTTTGTATTTTGAATTTCTAAAAACATCATGTTGAAATCATCGATGGTGTACGATCTTGTGGCTATTATCATTAGGAAACCTAGGGTTTTAGGATAAAAGTTTGCGCGAACGTTGCGGTACAGATGTACTCTGCAGCATGCATGTTTTTCTCTGCTGTATACCTACAAACCAAACGCTTGGTTAAATATGGTATACCATCTACTATGTTTGGTATACGATGTGTGTTATTCATTAGTTATTACTTTTGTAAACCCGGTGTATATACTTGTGTGGCCGTCAAATATTATCACCAAATCGGTAGTGTTATGCACAAAGCTTTTCAGTCTCTGGAAAAACCATTCTTAAGACTCGTCATTCTCACTATTAACAATTCCATAAGCTAACAGAAATATCTGAAAATTTCCATCCTAGCACACCGCTGTTAGCAAAGTGCCCCCATACCTAGCTTATAGTGACGTTCCATCAACAACCACAATCTTTCTCATATGTTCGTATCCTTTTATACATGCTCCAAGTGCAATGAAGTTATACTTGAACCGTCTTGCTCTGTCATCTTCTGACACAAATTCCATATAACATTTGCTACCTTTGTTAGTATGTTCCAACAATGCCATGTAATTTGGCATTATTGCATAACTTCCTGCAACATTCCCTAAGCAGTTTTCCATGACTACCTCTCTCGCCCTCCATGCTTTCCATTAAGACACATTAACATGAAAATCGTCAAGCATAATTTTCCTGACATAAGAGGGGGTTGGTCATCGCTTTATACCTAGAAAATGTTTGGCAACAAGTTCTGCGATAGCTTCTGTGGTTGCCAGTTTATGGTAATGCATGCGTTCTTGAAGTGAACAAGAATGATCTGATTCCGCTTGACTTATCTGGAAATTATCTGACTTATTGACCCTCCTAGCATAGACTCTCCATGGACATGTGTTTGAAGTACACTTCAACACCATGAAATCAGGTGTGGATCTTGCTGTTCTGAAGTTAAACTTTCTATTTATAGCATGTCTGGCTATTTTAATTTTGCAATCCCCCTTGTTTTTGAACACCTACCAACAAAAAGGTTATCACCCTCGTAAGTTATGTCGAACAAAGCCCCATCCAATCCTGCACAACAATGAAGAACAAAATAATAAGCTGTTAGTTTATGGGTCCACGTAGTCAGTATATTAAACATTATTCTGTAAATATTATAACATCATGTTGTCTGTACTCCGTAACAAAAAAGTATTATACTCCCAACAATGTGTACCTTCGATACTTAAGTCATTAAAAACAAGAGGAGCATCCCGACTAAACAGCGTCGGGTCATTGAGATCTCTAAAAAACACATTGTGATTTGAATCATCATCATGTACCTAAGGGGCAAGAGCAAGTTCGAAACGCTGGTCCCCTTCCCCATTTGACTCATCATCGCTACAGTCGCCTTGCAACCGATTTGTGTTCTCTCTCGCTTTTAATTGCGTTTTGTGGAACATTATTGCTCCTGCCACCCATTTCGAGGTGGACAGGTAATATTCTCATATCGTATATCGGCGGATCACAACTATCATTCTCTGGGCGTACTGGTCCTTTGCCAGTATTGTTATTAGTAGTTAGATCACCTTCTGCAGTAGTCAGTTCACCAGCATCACCTTCTTGTGGAACAACATTACTGTCGTATTGGTTTGTCATTGGCAGAGCCTGACTAGGGGTGAAAGATTCAGAAGTGTTGTCTTCTCCTTCTCCTTCTGAAGCAACCATCACAAATTCATGATACTGCTCACTACTTGCTTCGTATCCCTCTTCGCCGCTACTAGTATCGTCGTCATTAGCAAATCTTTCGTAGTTTGGGGTCTTATCCCACATGGAATAATCATTACGACGTGAAGATTCAGCTTCTTCGGGTGTTATAGTAAAAAAAGGTCTACTTCTTTAATTGTTAAAGAAATCTCAGAAGCGTATGGCTGTAGCAACAAGATTAACAAGGTCCAAGTATGGCATTCCAAGATATATTCAGATTTGTTTTCTCTTCATAGGTGGCGTAGGGTTGAAGTAACATTTTCCCGTATTTGACTTGTGCCATATTCCAATGAAAATTGTGATTAGATCTCCGCTTCCAAGTTGCAAAACAATTACACTTATGATTTAATTGATAGTTGTATTACTGTAAAATGAAACATGTATATTAATTTCATCGTTTGAGCCTTTTTATAATAAATAGTTTGTATATTGTAACAAGTAAGGAGTATACCCATTTTCCAATGATTTTAATTATGTTGGTTTTCTTTACACTGGTTGGCAATTAGTATTCATAGTTTGGCGTCTCGTTCTAATGCATTTGGGTTTAAATTTCAAACTTTTGGCTTTAGTTTACTTTGATAAGTAAGCATAATAATTTTTGCATAATTTTTTATTGGTTAATATACATAGTAAGTATTTTTTTTTTTGGTCGTCTATATTCCATGATTTGAGTTTATATTCCATGGATTTGGGTTTAAATTCCGTAGATTTGGGTTTACTCTTGTTCGTTTGTGTTTAGATTCTATTGATTGGGTTCATTTTCTTGGGTTTCAATTTACTGATTCTGGTTTCGGGTTTAGTTCACTTATTTTGGATTTACATTTTATGGTTTTGTATTTTGTTTTCGCGATTTGGTTGTTTAGATCTCACATTTTATCCCTTACTTTTCATGCTGGCCAGATAATGAATTTCATAAATATTTATAGTTCATTAGAGAAACAACGATAGAACCCCATCACCGAGGGAAAAAATTAGCTGAATCGTACTATGAAAAAATATAGTTTAAAAATGTGAAACCGGAAAAATATTATCACCGACAATATTTTGGAGAGAGAAAAGTATATCACTTTCTCAACATTGTACACCAAACGAACACTATAATAACTAGCTTACCACTGTAAACCTTCTCGCCTGATCCACGGCTGCCGGAGTTGGTATACTATCCGTTGTGATTTTTTCTTTGTTTTTGTAGAGATATATCTTATGTATTCCCAGTAATATATATATTTGGGATAAACACGGTGTATTTGAGGGGGAAATTTGAATAAGATATAATTTGTGGTTAGGATAGGAAAACGACCGATTGAGGGGACGACAACAGTGAAACATCAGCCGCCTAACAATCTCTCTCCTCTGTCGTATACGGTGAACGAGAAATATGATGTGTGTATTGTTTTAGGGGTAGAGACGAGATCTTCTTGCCATATTGATTCCAAAAATCTAATTATACCCACTTTAGTTAGATTCTTAATTTTCTGTCTACTATAGGTTTTCTCGCTTATTCACTTTTTTAATTTATCGGAAAATATATAACTTGTTTGAGTTTATATGATAGCAAATCATAAATCTAAATTTATTTTATTATTATTGGATGATGCATTGAGTGAAGCGAATTATTCTTTTTGGCATCCCATTTGCATTTTTAATAAAGAATTGTATTTATTATATCCAAAAATAACATTGATACATTCAATTAACCCAAAAGATAAAAAGAACAATATTCCAGTATTCAAACAAAAGATCCAAATTGGACTTTTACAAAACCCATTTGGGATCGGGGTCCGAGTCTAAAATAAGAATAAAATCCTAAGAACATATAAAAAAGACCCTTAAAGTTTCGGCTAGTGATGTAGTGAACCAAACGAAAGGGAGGAACAAAGCTCTGAATACCTAGGGTGAAGGAAGCTCAGGCGAACTCGTTGCCGTTAGATCTCGCTGCTATTGGATCTTGTCGCCATTAAATTTCGCCGGCGAATTTGGGGATCATAGTGCAAGAGGAGCGGCCGAGCGGCAGATCTGGTGGACTAGCCGCCACAAACACTCTCTTCATGTTTCAAAATTTTGATATGGAAAACGAGAGATTCAAGAGAGAAGAGAAGGATAGAAATTAGAATTATACTTAGGAGTTAGTAGTATGTTTCTTAAAAGAAAATATTGTAAACCATTTGCATTATTTTATAAATGAAAATATTCATTTCACTAACAGATAATTTCTTTGCAACAGGACCAATATAAAAAGAGACTTCAACAAGTGTAATACGAGAATCTAGTTAAGTATGAGACAGCGATTAAGAATGTAGGACCAAAATACAGTATAGAGTACGAAAGCAACATTACACTAAATAATGGGGAATAAAAGATATCTCCAAAGAAATGGGGATATATTCTTTTTTTTTTTTCTTTTTCTTTTTGTGATCTCAAATCGCATTATCATAAGATACAAAAGCAACATATATAACACGTGACACTGTGACAGCCAATCACACAGAAGTCAGCTCAAAATCGAACAAAAACTTGTTCACCAACTTTTTGTGTTATTGTTCGAACCATTGCTTTTGGTTGTCGCCACTAACTAAAAGAATTATATTCCCATGTATCATTTTATTTTATGATTTTATAATTTAACTTAAACTTTTTTTTTGCTAAATTAGTTCATGGAAAATTTAGTGAGATTTTTTTTTTTTTTCTCAAAACGGCCATTCTATTACTCAAACTTGAGGTGATTTGGTGAACCAGACCGGAA
>OVBE01017675.1:0-10332 GCA_900406425.1 Iberis pinnata
TCAGCGACTGCTAATCGCTGCCGCTAGCGACTGGCAAACGAACATAACCAGCGACTGGTAACAGCTGCAGCTAATCGCTGCCGCTAGCGACTGGCAAACGAACAGGGCCATACTTACATCTATGAGTTCTAAATATTCTAAAATCTCCAACTCCTTCATTAGGCTTTGATCTAGCCACTGTTTGGAATCTCGTAGTTTCAATATCCTCAAACTCCACAAATTTGATATCCCATCTAAATTCTCAAGCTTGCGCGTCAGACTTCAAATTAAGGTGTATTAGCATTTTCAGATTCTGTCAACCAGGTAGTCGCTCTATATTTGTATATTTCTCACCTACAAGAACTACTTCAATCACCGCATCAAAATTCTCCCTGAAAACTAAGAACCGCAACATCCCTTAACATCATGATAACCCTTTTCCCATAAAGGTAACTCAATTTCAGGTTTTTAGAAAAAAATCCACAGAGACACAACCTTTGTAACTTGAACTCACTAGTGCTTAAAATATCATTAAAGTGTTTTTCGATGGTTAGGATACTTGTAAATTATTTCTATGTCTTTGATACTATTATCAGGTCTGTGTAGGGGAAATATTTTCCTTTACAAATTTTTGACAAGAGACATTGAGGGCTTCGTAGAATTGTCCAACTTAGTTTTGCAAGAAGGGCTTCATTGAAGCTTTGAATGTCGCGGAAGCCGAACCCACGTTCTTTCTATGAGCCTATCCCAAGTTATCCATGCCATCTTTTTTGTCCTTACATAACCCACTAAAACCGGGTTAACGCCGATTGGATTCGTTTGCAAAGAGAGAGCGGTAAAAGGAAGCTAGACATTGCGTACACCGGCATAGAGGAGAACGCTTTTGAGCATTACGAGATTACCCGTCATTGAAAGAAATCGTGTGGACTAAGAAAGCGCCTTTTTCTAATTCAGTCCACAATAAACGAATATAGATCTTTCTTTGATCTTCCAAAGAGTTTCGTAGTCCTAAGTATTTTCTCACACCTCCTTCCTTACTAATCCCAAGTTTTTCTTTCACAATGTTCTTAAGAAAGGGTGGCGCCTTTTTTGAGAAACATATTGAAGATTTCTCAAAATTTATCAATTGGCCCAATGCTTGTCCATAGTCTTTAATTATCTTGACTAAACCCCTACACTTTTTTGTTTGTTTTGCAAAAGAACATAGTAACGTTGGCAAAAAAGAGGTTGTTTACTTTTGGGAATAATCTAGCAATTGTTATCCCTTGGAAGGTTCCATCCTCTTGTCATCTTCTACATAGCCTGGATAGTTCCTCGCTACATGGGATGAAAAGAAATGGGGAGAGAGGATCTCTTTGACGGAGTCCTCTTTGTGGTACGATCTTTCCCCGGGTTGTCCCATTGATTAGTACTGAAAAATTAACCGATGTGATGCACTCCATGATCCAGGATATCCAAAGGTTATGAAAACCGAGACGATTAAGAAAACACCAAATAAAGTTCCGCTCCACTCTATCATAGGCTTCAGACCCATCTGTCTTGACGGCCATAGAGCAATGCTTCGTAGCATTTGAGGACTTTGAGTAATGGATTACTTCGTGAGTGATGAGGACGGTGTCGGTTATGGCTCTTCCTGGTACAAGCACCGATTGGTTCTCTGATATTAGGCTTGGGAGAATTTCTTGTAGTCGATGCGTGAAGATCTTCGAGATTATCTTGTAGTGTACGTTGCATAAAGCTATCGGTTAATAGTCCTTCATGCTTCTTGGCCCACTTTTCTTCGTTATTGAAAAAATGTGAGTTGCATTTATCTCTTTAGGCAGTACACTTGTAGCAAAGATATCTTGAATTTCTTGAACTAGGTCGGGTCTGATGGTTGTCCAATTTGAGTGGGTAGAAACTCGCAGAGAAACCATCGGGGCCAGGAGTCTTGTCCGAGTGAACCGAAAACACTGCTTTTTTAATTTCCTCTTCCAAAGGTTGTCTAATAAGCAGATGATTTTTTTCTTTGTTGATACAGGGAGATAGAGCCTTCCTCACTATATTTTCACAATTTAGATTGTGTGAGGCTGAGACGAGATTAGTGAAATAACTCTTAGCAACTTTAGCAATTTGCTCTTCTTTGTAAAAGATCTTCCCATTATCATCTTCAATGACCGATAGAAGATTGTGAGCTCTCATCTCCTAGTTGCTGCATGAAAAAAACTAGTCTTTTTCTCTCCTAGAAGAAGCCATAACACTTGGATGTGTTGTCTCCAATATCTTTCCTTAGATTTATAAGCCTCGAGGAGCTCACAGTTTAGCAGAAGAATTGATGCTTCATAATCCAATGTTCTATGCATAGATCTTTGTAACTTTTGTCTGCGCAATGTGATTTTTGTTTCACTCTTCTCGTTCTCTTTCTGAATTCTACTCCAAGTAATAATGGCAACTCTACCTTTATCTAATTTTTCCTTAATGGCGCTTTGAGGATTCGATGACCACACTTCCTCAATTAGAGGTTTCACTTCCGGGATATCTTTGAGCCTTCTATCGAATTTGAATGAGTAATTCCCTTTTCTTCTAGTGATATCCAAATGAGAGATTATCGGCTTATGACTGATGATTTTTGGATATCAGCTATGCAGGAGAAATTGAGTCAGTTCAAGAGAAGTGATGTATGGGATTTAGTTCTAAGACCAGAAAAATCAAATGGGGTTGGGACTAAGTGGATCTTCAAGAATAAAATTGATGAATCAGGAAATATTGTAAGAAACAAGGCACGATTGGTAGCACAAGGGTATTCCCAAGTAGAAGGAATAGATTTTGATGAGACTTTTGCACCTGTGGCTCGGCTTGAGTCAATCAGATTCCTGTTTGGAATGGTATGTGCACTGAAATTCAAGTTACATCAGATGGATGTGAAAAGTGCCTTCCTAAATGGGATCTTACAATAAGAGGTCTATATGGAACAGCCTAAAGGATTTGAAGACTCACAACATCCTGAATTTGTTTTCAAACTCAAGAAAGCACTGTACGGGTTGAAACAAGCTCACAGGGCGTGGTATAAAAGATTAACAACCTTTCTTACCAATCAAGGCTATGAACGAGGGTCAGTGGATAAGACACTGTTCGTGCTAATAGAAAAAAACGATCTGATCATAGTTCATATTTATGTTGATGACATAGTCTTTGGTGCTACAAAGGATATATTAGTTAAAGAGTTTGTTAAGAGTATGACAAATGAATTTGAGATGAGCATGTGTGGGGATTTGACCTACTTTCTTGGCTTACAAGTGAAATAAACCGAGGAAGGAATTTTTGTTACTCAGAGTACTTATGCAAGAAATCTGGTAACAAGATTTGGAATGCAAAGTAGCAAGAATGCAAAAACTCCAATGAGAACTAATGACAAGTTATCACGAGATGAATCAGGTGAAGATGTGGATCCAAAGCTATATAGGGGAATGATTGGAAGCTTGCTCTATCTCACGGCTAACAGACTCGATCTATGCTTTGCAATGGGGATTTTCGCCAGATACCAAGCACAACCAAAAGCATCTCATCTAGCAGCTGTCAAGAGAATTATCAGGTATGTGAAGAGAACATCTAACTTGGGAATTCACTTTACAAGAGATACAAACAGGAGTCTGGTTGGATATTGTGATGCGGACTGGACTGGCTCTTTAGATGATAGACACAGTACAAGTGGAGGATGTTTCTTCATGGGGAACAATCTGATTGCCTGGCACAGTCGCAAACAGAATTGTGTTTCACTGTCCATAGCAGAAGCTGAGTACATAGCACTGGGAAGTTGTTACACACAACTCTTGTGGATGAAACAGATGTCTGCTGACTATGGTACCAAATCTGACTCTTTATTATTCTTGTGTAATAATAAAAGTGCCATAATTATAGCTAAAAATCCAGTTCAACACTCTAGAACCAAGCATATATATATTAGACATCATTTTATCAGGGAGTTGATTGAGAAGAAACTGATTGCAATTGATCATGTGAGCACTGATTTACAACTTGCAGATTTATTCACAAAAGCCTTGGATTTTAATCGCTTTATTAATTTGAGAAAAGCTATCGATGTTTGTGATGTCTAGCTTGGTCAGCATGCGTAAGGAATCTTTTATTGGCATGTATATGAGCTACTATTGTATAAAGTTACAGGATATTTAGAGGGTTGTTTGTGTTGTACAATGTGGAAAACAGCTGCATGTCATGCCGTTCTGAAATGATCAATGTCAACGGGCTATAAGTAATCATGCCATGAGGTCAAAGAGCTGAGAAGAGCTAAGTGATTGAGTGTGATAAATAAATAAATAATATCACATGCAGATGTTGAGAAGTCAAGTGATACATTTGCAACTTCATTACTTGTAATGATCAAACTCAAAAATCAGTCGAATAAAACATAAAACCAAAAGGACTCTTCAAAGGAAATACCAGCTGCCTAAAGAATGATACTTGTGAACAGCGACTTGAAATAAGATCAGAATAAAGGCATGACAGAGTGAAAGTCTAGTCACAATGTCACCAAACAGAGGTATGAACAACTGACATAATTGCTTAATCAAGCTCGTTTCTAAATTGATTCTGATAAACAGTTGGCTGAGGTGACTCACTCTTATGTATTTAGAATTTCCTCTGCTGATTTATTGATGAGATTGCTCGACATGGTCAGAAGTGCATATCTGGATCACTCATATACATTCTCATGATTAAAATATGTCATATATATGGGCAAAATCAGAACCTTGATTATTGAGTGGCATATAGTATCAACTTGATTTTGGTCGAACTGGTTGATGTGTGTTTGAGTGTTTTCAGGCCCAAAAGCCCATTTAATGAAAGATAGAAATGGGGTGAGAGGCCGTTGCGAATTATAAGGAAAGTACTATAAAGGAAGTTAAAATGATAAGGGAAATCTAATCGATTCAAATTCCCTATTTTACTTATTGCCTCGCTGTTTTTGTCTCTCTCTTTCTCATTATCTCAAACTAGGGTTTTCAAAAGCACAAATCAAGATGGAGAATTTGGAGCAGTTTCTTGGTGATCTTCAACGATTCTTCCAAACAGTTGAAGCACCACAATTAGCAACCCTTGTGCAAGCAAGATCATCCATGGCGATCTCTTCTCCAACCGAATCAGAGTATCAAACTCCATTGCATACAACCGATGATCCTCAACCAGTAGAGAATGCTTGCCGTACATTGTCAGTCTACCGACCACCACGGTATCAGTTTGGGCTCCCAAGCATATCTTTTTTTCCTAGAACAGGAGATGAACAGTCACATCCTAGCGATTCCATACCCACTTCTCATCAGGTGCCTGATCTACAGGAAGAATAATCGATGCACGACGATAGAGGCTCTCCAACCGAACCAGTCCTACTAGATAGTGAAGGTGAACAGATACATGTAGGCAATCAGGAGTATGTGCCAGTGCAAGACTCTGTTGAAGCACACATGAAAGATGTGACTGAAGATGGATCGGAAGCTGATGATGTTACGGTGGTTGGTGACACTCAGCCTTCTGAAAGAACATCAAGGCTGCAAAAAAAGAAGGAGATTACAGTTAAACAGGAAAGTGAAGCCAAGAAACCAAGAAAGGAGACAAGGTCATCTGATTTTGATCACACCAGGTTCACAGACAGAGCGGCTGCACAAAGGTACGCACTCATCTCCAGGAAAGAGTATCTAGAAGAAACAGAGGTAACCCTGGTACCTGATAGTACGATCAGTGACTGGATATTTGAGGCAGGGTTATTGAAAACAGTGACAAATCTGGGGGAATATGATGAGGAATTGGTTAGGGAATTTTATGCAAATTTCCCGGCTGATTATGATGGTGAACAGGTCGTAGATGTTAAGGTAAGAGGTTGGACTTATGTGTTTTTACCTGTTCAAATCAACTCTCTATTTGGTTTGTCTGAAGTTGATGATGTGCAGAGCTGCATTCAAGTTGTTGCAGTAACTCATGAAAAATTAGCTGCGTTCCTCAGTGGTGGTTCAGTTCGCAAATGGACGGGTTTTTCTAGTGGATAGGTGACAGATGATCTACATGAGTTGTACAAGATCTATAGCAGGAATTCGTATCCATCCAAGAATGATGTTTTTATGCAGTTTAAGCGAGGGTTGATTGTCTACAAGATAGTGAATAAGATCAGCTTCGACATGGGTAATATGATCTTCGAACACATGGTGACTCATGCTAAGACCCTCGAGTCTAAGTTTTATCACCCATTCCCCAGACTGATCAACCGTCTGATTAACTCTTAGCATCATGTTACGCCACTGACACATGTTAGACCTATCACACTTGCGGAACCAAGTACAGTCAAGCAAGTCAGTCGCAAGGAAAACAAAAAGCATGTGCCTGTCCCAGCTCCTAAACATAAGGTTGTTGTGAAACGAGCATCAAAGTCAAAGCCTGCACTCAAGATCAAGGTTAAGAAAGGAGATGGTGATACTGTCTACCGCTTGCAAAAATCAATGCGAGGTGTTATTCAGATGCTTGAGGATGCGTTGGCTGCAGGTAAGTCTCTCTGCCCCGAGTCTCTCATTATCAATGTTAGTCTTTAGGTGTTTTTGACATGATGTCACACAAGCAGGGGGAGAAAATGATGAAGACGACGAGGAAACTGACTCTGACTAGGGAGATTCTGATTAGGGAGACACATATTTTAGGGGGAGAAGAAAATGAGAGATGTTGCTTTTGTCTTTTCAGTTTTTAGGTTTTGTTGTGTTGGCAAAAACCTTGGCCTTGTGTCTAAACTTTTTTCTAAACACTTTTGATTAATGGCTTTATATAATTTGCCTTACGTTTGAAGGATAAGTCAGTTGATCTAAACTAACATGTCAGAATAATTTCCAGTATAATTATCTGTAGTTTGTGTGGAGTGCTTATGTTTATACAGGTATTGGGAGTTGCTTGATTATGATATCAAGTCAAAAAGGGGGAGACTGAAAGTCTGCTATCAAGGAGCTGATAGAATCAGAAGACTGTTGCAGACTTGATCAAGGAGCTGATGAAATCGGAGAACTGATGAAGACTGGAATGAATCAATGAACATTGAAGCGAATATTGTGTGAAGAAGATCTTAAGAAGATATGACAGTTAAGATTTCAAAACAAGATATATGCTGAAGAAAGACGTTCGAGAAGATTTGATTTGAGAAATCAAAACAAGGAAAGAGATATTGTGAGAATATCTTGGTAGAAAATATTTGAGAATGGTTAGAAAATTCTGTTGGGATTTAGGTATAAGGAAATATTCCTTAGGGTTTTGGGTAATGTATAAATAAAGAGAAAAGTGGTTATTAGGGTCAACACTTTTGCTCTTTATTTCTTGCTAAGTTTTCAGTGATTCAACTCTCAAAAAACAGAGTGTTGTTTCTGGTGAGTGTTCTCAAGCCTTAGAGAGGATCACGAGTTGAGTGATTGAGTAGGCTATGTGTGTTAAAATTTAGGTGACAATCTAGTAGAGAATAAGATTGTGTAAAACTTGTTTGGGTTGAGTCTTTGTAAGAAAGATCAAACAAATTAAGTTTAATAAAAGAGTACTTGTTGTGTTAAAGAGAGCTTTGATTTGTTTATTATCCTTCATATATTTTGACCTCTAACCCCCAAAGTATAAGCTCAACAAGGTTTGGAGCGAACAACAACCACGTCAACTCCTTTAAACCATTACACGAATCTATATAGATCTCAAAGAGGTTTGAAAGCATAGACCTGGGAGAGTATTGTTCCATAATGTCTTCTCTATTTTTATCTCACATATTCAACACTCCCCTATGAAGATTTTATGGAGATTATCCAGAGTTGGCAAAACTATTACTCTTACTGATTCTTCCCTAGTACCCTTAATATCAACATTATGAAAACTTCTCCCTACTCTAGGATAATACAACAATTCCCCCACCGAACTTGGCGACATCTGTACAGTTATGCATTCTAAATCTTTCAAAAGCTGTAACTCCTTTATTAGGCCTATGTCTAGGAGCACGTTGGAATTTTGTAGTTTTAATGTCCTCAAACTCGATATTTTGTTATCCCTTGTAAATACTCAAGTTTTTCCGTGTAGTCCAAGTTCAGATATATTAACATTTTGAGCTTTTGTAGACCAACAGGTAGTTTCTCTATAAACGTATATGACAAGTTAAAAAATATCTCAGAGAAACCAAACTTGATATTTGATCTGGAAATTCACTAAGATTGTCATTCTCTGATAAATCCAAAACCAATAATTTAGGCATAGACAAAAAATAATTCACCTGAGATTGTTACCAATCTATTGTTATCATAAAGAAGGAGAGTTGTGAGTTCGAGGCAGTTGAGATTGTCAGATATATTTTCAAATCTCATTTTTCATCAAAGACATCCTCTTCACATTCTTCCAGTCCTCGACATTAGGTATTTCACTTAATCCAACACCAGCTTGTACGATGCATTTCTCTTTATGTTCCCCAAGATCAGAGGCTATCCATTTGGCCGTCCCCTTTACCACATCACATTATCAGCGTCATCCAATAATAAACATGCGCGGACAAGGGTCCGAAGTATCTCATTACCTTGGTTTAGTCCCCACTTTCGGCCTCGCTTCTCATCTATGAATCCCTCACCTATCCACATCTACATCAATCTCTCTTTTCCTATAGAATAATCTTCAGGAAAGAGAGAGCAGTAGAAGAAACATGATCTTATCTTCTCCCCTTCTAAATTATCATAGCTATACTTCAAAATAGGAAAAATCTCTTCTACCACACATGAAAACTCTACAGCAGATGAATTCAAAACGTTAACTGCTTGATTCCATTCTTCTACTAAGTCTTTGCAAGCCATAGTTTCTCCAATGACATTGAGTGCCAATGGTAAGCCTTTGCATTTTTCAGCAACTCTTCTCGCAAGTTTGGGAATGTCATGGTGGATACCTAATACATGTTCATTAACTTTTGTTCTGAACAACTCCCATGCTTTGTGTGTGTCAAGACAACAGATTGGGTCAACAACCCCCATATGTCGACACACATCTTGAGAGCGTGTGGTAAATGCTACTTTTTTCTTTGGTCAGAAATTCTGTAGTTTCATTAATAATCTAATTGTTCAAAACAAACTCTTTTAGAGTCTTTTTCGCCAATGCATCTGCAGAAGCATTTGACGCTCTAGGAATGTATTTAATAACGAAAACAGAGAAATTTAAAGTTAAATACTTGATGTCCTCTAGGATCCCATAGATTTCCGGGACTTTAATCTTTGATGCAAAAGCTTTAGCTATTGTTTGGGAGTCCGTTTCGATAGTGACTTGCGATTCTCCGACTAAGTGCTTGGTTTGCCGCTTCTCTAATTGCAAGACTTTCCGCCATTAATGGAGACTTGACAAAGCTCTCCACTCTTGAAAACTTAATAAAGAGTTGAGATGATAGTCTTAAGATTACTGCAATTCCTGCTCTTTTTGAGGTGTTGCACCAAGTTGCATCCGATTGGCAAATTACTGTGTCGGGGTGTGCCCTTGTTGATACCATTGAAGCTCTCGGGGTAATACATGTGGTACTAGGTTGAGCCTCTTCCCATTGCCTAGCATTGAGAATTGCTTTCTCAAGTGTCTCTTCTTCTGAAAAAAATATGTTGGAGAAGATACGGCCATTACTTGCAAGCCATAGAAACCAGATGATCCAACCTGCTAGAACTGTTTGGTGTATGCCTATTGGGTGGAGAGTGACAAGGCTGGAAACTCTTGTCTAATCTGTGTTAAACTCATCATCGAAAGGGTCCAGCAATAGGTTTAAATAAGGAGCCAATTCCCAAACATTTTTTGCATAATAGCAATTAAAAAAGAGATGGCTAGTTGTTTCCGGGAGGCCACAAAGACTGCAAGCTGGGGATTGCATTATTGATTTTGTCCAAAGCCTTTCGTTTAGCGGAAAAGAATTGTGGTTTGCTCTCCAGATCAATAGTTTTATCTTGTTTGGTATAGCTTTTTCCCAAATCAATGAGTTCCAGCCAAAAGAAGCAGGAGAAAAATTTCTCTGGTTTTTATCCTTAGCTAGAGCCAAAGCATAACCAATCTTTGTTGAGTAAGAGCCATCTGCAGTATTTAACCAAGTCAGTGTATCCTTGTGGAAACCCGTATTTTGACGAGGAATTTTTTTTGTTTTTGTATATATTTCGGTTGTAACGGATAATTTCGGATATGTAAATAACGTAATCATAGTATTTAAGTGTTAATTAAATTATGTTTATGCTTATTAAATAATCCGGAATCCGTATATTTTGGGATCGAATAAAAACCGAAATATATTAAACTATAAAATTCTAGACAATTTGTCGGGAAATATTTAGTAACGAATAAGTGAAGTCGGAT
>OVBE01017676.1:0-10331 GCA_900406425.1 Iberis pinnata
CTAAAAAGTGATAAGAAATGTTATGTACAAACCATGAAATTCAAGTGTTATCAGCCACCTCGGCTCTCAGCTTGCTATTCTTATATGTAAGCACCTCAACCTATCTCACCGCAGTTTTCCGCTTGGCAATAGCCATGTCAGCCCTCAAAGTTGCATCCTCAACTAGCTCAATCCCAAAGTTCTTCTTTGTCCTCCTCAGCTCATCGTCCAAGACCCCTGCCAGGTGGTTTGCCAAAGCGCAGTCTAAACAAAAACAAAAAAAAGAATCAAAAATCAATCAAGATAGGAGCCAATTTCTAAATCAAGAAACAAAAGAAGATAAAAAGATGGATTACAACAACCATACCTCAGAATGGGAGCGAGCCTAGTCGGTGTATTCTTTTTGGAATGAGAGCGATCTATGATTATAGACTTTGGGACCACCTAGGCGGAGCTTGGACATCAGCTCCGCGCATAGGTCCCCCTCTTCTACCATGGAGGACTGGTTGAGCCAGAAAAAGCTAAATGCGAACCTGCCATGGAAATGGACGCCAACTGGAGACGTCTCCTGCGTGCGAGCCTTTTTTCCGAAGGGGCATCCAGGTGACGGGTGTTACGTTGGATAGGAGGAAGGCGAGATGCTTTCTTGCTATAACCAACATATTTTTCCCAACGCTTGTCTCCATAGGATGAGTCAGATACTTCGATGGGATTTAACTCCATGTGAGATTGATCTGTAGGGGACTTGACCTCATGTGCAGTACTGAACCCAGCTGAGCTGAGAGCCCCTTGAGAGCTCTTCAACCTACGAGCTTCACGGTACGGTATGGGATTCTTCATGGAAACGGATGGACACTGAGATAGAACACCTGCAGAAAAACCATGCATTAGATACCATGTGACCCGAATAGAATGAAGTAAATCCTAAGTAGGATACTTACTTCATGATGTTTCTGATAGCGGCTCCAGTGTTCAATCAACTCTTCCTAAGGAGTTTCCAATTCTTCAAGAATTCAGCAGATGGATCCTCGACCTGGGTCAGATGCGGAGCTGACAAACACCAAAATAACAAAGAAAAGGGAACCTGGTCAATCAGAAATGCCCAAAAGTCAATCAATGCAAAAGAATAAACACATCCAAAAAACGAAAATTCGTAAAACAAGGAAAAAGACTTAAGATCATATTCCAAGGAAAAGAGAGAAGGGATCCACACCAATCTCCCTGGTCCACCGAGATTGTAAATCACTAGGACTCGTAGTCCCCAAAGAAAGATGGTTTATTTCAAGAAAAAAATAAAACTGTTCCCAATCTGTCTCGTCCTTGGGGGCTTGGCCGGTCGCAAACCCTTGATTCGGTTTGTTGGCTAGGTACCAGAGGCCGCCCTTTGTACCCCTCTTCATGTAGGTAGCAATTTCCAACATGTCACAGTTTAGTTTGAAACCACTCTCTCTCGCCTGAATCATCATGAATATGGCGTGACAGACTCCTTTTGGCATCAGCTGGCTCAGAGCCATACCCTAAAGACGCGGGTACCGAACTAGCAGATCAGGAACAGGGAAGCGCAGCCCCAAGTCTTGAAAAAGATCTCGTATACAGTAACAAACCCCAGCGGGGGATTGTCCGGAAACTGGCCCGGATCCGGGATTAAAAACCTAACATCGGGTGAAAGGTCGAACTGTTCCCAGAGCGTTCCCATAGAGGTAAGGGATGAATGAGAAGAGGAGAAGGCCATTATTTGAGGGGTCGCGGACGCCCTAGATACTGCACCAGAAAAAACAGGAGTCCTAACACTCGCGCTCGCCGTGGGATGCGACGAAGAACCTCTACTCCCAGATCGAAGCGCCAACTATCTCGACATTGTTGGGAAACCGAGGAGGAAGAGAAATATGGAGAGAGAAAAGTCGAAGAAAGACGAAAATCCAAAGGAATTTCGAAGCAAATTTGGGAAGAAGAAGAGAAAATTGAATAGGAGAAATGACAAACCCTAACAAAATTAAAGAGAAATAAACAGTTAAGTGACAAACCTTAGGATGCAAAGAGAAAGAGAG
Source organism: Iberis pinnata (assembly GCA_900406425.1). Taxonomy (NCBI): domain Eukaryota; kingdom Viridiplantae; phylum Streptophyta; class Magnoliopsida; order Brassicales; family Brassicaceae; genus Iberis; species Iberis pinnata. The sequence goes on from OVBE01017676.1 coordinate 2,028, forward strand.
AGAAGAGATGGACGATTGAAAGCATAGTGGGAGACGGTTCGAGGTACTTGAAGAGAGAGAGGAGAGTGGAACTAACTGCCTCGAGTTGTGTGAAAACCGCCTTTTGTAGGCGTAATGATGATGCTTTTTGAATTTCGAAAAATACCGAGATGCGTTGCATGAGGCGATAGGAATCAATTGAGGCTGTTGAGATTTCCTCAATCAAATCGTAACAAATCGGCCCAACTAATCCTATCTTTTGGGGGGGGGGAATGATATTATTCATCCCAACATGAAGGATTCAAATGCGCTTAAAAAAATGATGGATGAATGTCAGCTTAAAGAAGAAAATGTAATAAGTATCTGATAATGTATGAAAGGTTACGAGATGAATTTCCACCAGTTTCTGAAGGTTACCCATCTCGCTAAGCTCGTAGGGAGACCTGGAGGCTAATCTGTTGGTGTCGAAATCCCCTCAGCTGGTTTCTAGCCCAACCGGTGTCACTTCCTAGATAACAGCTCAGCATGTGTCAAGATGCAAAAAGATTCACTTAGCAGATTTCTACTTAGGCGCAGAGAGTGAACGATCGGCTACTCATGTCGTAGATGAGTTGAGCAGAAGGCGATTACGAGTTAAGCAGAAGGCGATTACGAGTTAAGCAGAAGGCGATTACGAGCTGAACAAGAGAAGACTAGGTCTAAGCGGTTCCGAGATAAGGGGAAAGCACCAATATTGTGATCCCAACGACCCTAGAAGATCGGAACAACCCGAACTAGGCGGAAGGGGATATAAAGCGAGAAGAGAGAGAAATGAAGCATTAGAATCAGTTGTGGTTTTTAGAACTAGAATTAAGAATCGAACAAATCTGGACGCATATATTGTAGTAATGTGATATAGTGGTTGGTCTGCAAATCACGATATAATATAAATAGTGTTTTTGTCAATCAAATAGTTTTCTTCCATTTATAATATTCAAGTAGTTTTAGCAATTTCAATTAAAAAAATTGAACTTTCGTTCTCCAATAAAAAAAAGTGTAAAGTTATTAATTCTAAAATCTATCAATTTTAAGTGAGAGGACTATAACATAAGGTTCAGCTAATGTTGTCACTACAAGAAAATATGCCAAAATCTGACCGGAAAAATCGACAGATTTAAATCCGTCGATAATTTCGACGGAAAATCGACAGAAAACAATATGTCAATAAAAATCGATGGAAAATCAACAGATAATTACCGATGGACACAATTCGTCGATTTTCTATCGGTATTTGGGTCAAAATTTTCTCATTTAAATTTGACCATTTTTAGCCGTTTCCCAACGGCTATATCCATAGGTATCGACAAAATTTCGTCGAAATTCCGTCGATATTTAATTCTATAAATTTGGCACACCTCCCATTCCCAAATTCACAACTTCACAAACAAAATTATAAAATGTCTACTCCTCCTTATTTCCGATCATGGATGGATGGTGAGAGAATGGATCCTGAAACTAAACTTTTGACCGATGAATATGCAAATGGTGTTATGGAGTTTATGGAATTAACATGTCGACAACCTCGGGCAAAAGACAGTCATAAGTTTGTTTGTCCATATTCTATATGTAGGAATTTTCACAATATCATGATAGATTTAGTATCGAATCACTTATATATGAATGGTTTTACGCCGAGTTATAAGATTTGGTATATACATGAAGAACGACCAGATATTGTTGCTAGTAGTAGCGGTAGTGAACAATTGGCCGATAAGATAGAGGAACCTAGAATGGAATTAGATTTTGGGGCATCTACGGTTCAAATGGTCAATGACGTTTACAGGGAAAATATAGAGTCGGCGCAAGTTTCGAATAAAGCACCTAATTTAGAAGTGCGACGGTTTTTTGATATGCTAGATGCAGTGAATGAGCCATTATATAGATAATGTAGAGATGTTCATTCGCCGTTATCATCTGCAAGTAGGTTGATGGGGATAAAGACGAACTATAATTTTCCTAAGGATGCAGTTGACGCAATAGTCAATTTTGTAAAGGATGTCTTGCCAGAGGATAAGAATGCTTCGAGTTCATATTAAGAGATATAAAAACTTGTTTCTGGGCTTGGATTGCCGTATCAAGTTATAGACGTGTGCACCGACAATTGTATTATTTATTGGAGACATGACATGACGAAAATTGGACAACTTGTCGATATTACCGCAAACCAAGGTATAAGGATACAAGCGGTAGAGTTTCAGTTCCTTACAAGAGGATGTGATATATGCCACTAACAGAGAGGCTAAAGAGATTGTATTAGTCAAAGAGAACAGCTATGGCAATGAGATGGCATGCTGAGCCTAGATTTGATGGAGAGATTAGTCATCCTTCTGATGTCGAAGCTTGGCGTCATTTTCAGTCTACTTATTCGTATTTTGCATGCAATAGAAGAAATGTGTATCTCGGATTAAGTACAGATGGATTCAGCCCATAGAGAATACTGTCTACTAGACAGTATTCTCTATGGCCAGTCATCATGACACCTTACAACTTACCGCCATCTTTGTGTATGAACCGAGAGTTTCTATTTCTCTTTGTTCTTGTACCTGGGCCAGAGCATCCGAAACGAGCGCTTGAAGTTATTTTGCAGCCATTGGTATATGAGTTGAACTCATTATAGGAGTTTGGGGAGAAGGTGTATGATGTGTCCCTAAACCCTATATGAATCCCTAAATCATATACCGTAAATATCTTTGGCAAATCGACGGAGAATAGATGGATCCTGAGGAAATCCGTGGATTTCGTCAACATGCAATCCGTCGATTATCCGTCGAAATTTTTCCCGCATTTTATTTTCCCAAAATTTTTGGAAAGGTGCGAAATTCAACTTTTTTCAAAACCGACGGACATGCGTTGATAATCCATCAGTTGTCTAAAAAATCAAAAAATTATCGATGACCATGTCCGTCGGTTTTTTAGATTAAAAAAAACAGAAGCTTCTTCATCCCCCATTTTCACGCGAAGAGTGCGATTTGGAGGAGAGAAAAAGCTTCAAATCTCTGATTTTCACCAAACAATGGGTGAAAGAAACTCACTGTAAGTTATACTAACTAGTTTTAGGCTTATTGTGTTGATTTTGTTGTATTTGAACGGTTAGTTTAGGATTTGTAAAAAATTTTGGGTTTTTAGAAACTTGATATATTTTGGGAAAATTATATGTTCTTGATAGATTTAGGTTTGATTAGTGGATTTATGATTATTTGCTTGTTTGATTGACTTAGAATTCTATTGTGGATTGACAAATTTGATGAATTTAGGATTGTTAGGGTTAAAAAAGTTTAGAAATTTTACGTTTTTTGTCGAATTTTGATGGATTAGGAATCTTAAGGTTTTTAGAAAGTTTAGAAAATTAATGGATTTCAGAATTTTTTTGAGAATTTTTACAAAATTTGGAATGTTAAGGTTTTAGGCATTTTGTAATTTAAGGATTTTTGAAAAAATTGTTAATTTTAGGAATGTTAGGGTTCTTAGAAAGTTTTGGAAGTTAAGGGCTTTTGAATTTTTTTGGGAATTATTACAAATTTGGAATGTTAAGGTTTTAAAAATTTTGTAGTTTAAGGGTTTTTGAGAAATTTTGTTAATTTTGATGGATTTAATATATTTTGTGTTTGTAAAGTATATAATATAAGATATAAAGTATTTATATCTTTAATATTATAAAATTTTAATCCATATTAAATATTAATTTTCTTTCACCGTAATTGATATCACTCGATTTTGATGCCTTTTAGTGAGTATTTATACTTGCTATTTCTCATCATTCAAGTATTTTCAAGGTGTTTTTGGTATATTTTCATGATTCCAGGTATTTTGGACGTTCTGGAGCAAAAATGTGGTTTTGTGCACGAAATGAATGCGATTTGACGAATGCAGAAGCAAAGTTTAGCAGGAGAGCCGAAAGTTGATCGACATTTGGAGATGTTTCTATTAAGGTAATGGGCTGAGATTTTGACTCAAACTGGCCACGTGAGTTAGCTTTCATATGAAAATGATTTGAGGTCAATCTATTGAAGCAATCAAAAGTCATGACGATTTTACTAAAAACTGGTGAAGCTGTCTCGCAGAAGAAGCATGTGCAGCACGTGATGGAGCAGATCGATCGATCCACACCTAGATCGATCGATCCCAAAGACTACCAAACTTCCGTAAGTTTGGATCGATCGTCGATCCACACTTGGATTGTTCGATCCGAACACTCGAGAATTATTGGAGAATGCCAAAAAGACATTTCCGTCCTCAAGATTTATCATAGGTTTTTATTGTTAAATTTTATTCTTTTTTTACTTCTAAATAAGTGAGAAGCTTAGGGTTTATTTTGAGAACACACATCACATACAAAGATACAATTCACAATACAATTCATTATTTTTGAAAGCTTTTCTGAGAGAGACGAATCCTGACACCTGTATTTTGGAGAATAATTCTGAACTCTCTATTTACCTAAATTAAATTATGGTTTTTGAATATGCTTTCTTAATTAATGATTGTTGATTGTTTGGCTATGTCTGAGTAGTCTCTTTGTTAGGTTTTAGGAATTTCCCTAGGAAAACATATTTTGATGGTTAGGGTTTGACTTTAATGGATTTAAATTGTTAGGTTCTTAGTCTAGATTTGTTATTATTGCTTGAATTAGCCTCATCACCTAGTTCATGATTTTAGGTTAATAAATACAAAGGGATTTGGTTTATCTAATCTGACCTAGTCTAGATGAATAAGTATCTTTACTTGTGGGAGTATTGTCTTAGAATGCTTATGAGCATATCAAATCCGTAATCATTGCATGATTTAATTATCTGATTTAGAGATCTAAGATTTCAGGAGAAGGTTAGTCTTTATTTCTAGAAATTCTATCATAGGGGTCTAATGCTTCGGGAGGAGATTAGTCAAACTATTTTCATTGTTAATCTTGCTTGTCAACATGAACCTCAAACCTGAATACATGTGGACCTTCCCTATNCTTGTGGGAGTATTGTCTTAGAATGCTTATGAGCATATCAAATCCGTAATCATTGCATGATTTAATTATCTGATTTAGAGATCTAAGATTTCAGGAGAAGGTTAGTCTTTATTTCTAGAAATTCTATCATAGGGGTCTAATGCTTCGGGAGGAGATTAGTCAAACTATTTTCATTGTTAATCTTGCTTGTCAACATGAACCTCAAACCTGAATACATGTGGACCTTCCCTATCGTCTAGTGTTTTATTCTATTGGTTTACATTCGCTTTTTAATTATTCGTTTTACTTTTCAATCGCTTTAAAAAACATTCCCTCTTTTATCTTGTCTTAGTTTGAATCGATTTTTAACTGAGAGTCGTACTGTCTGGTCTCTGCGGGATCGACCCTAAACTATAATATAAAGATCTATTCTCTGTAGTGTAGATTTAGGTTTTGAAACCTGAGCCTATCAGATTTTTGGCGCCGTTTCCAGGGACCAATACAATGCCTTTTAAGTTTTTCTTCGAGTCTAGTCTAAGATTTTTACTTTCACTACTAATTTCGTTCTTTTTGCTTGTTTTTGTGTTGAAGGTGCATGACCAGGAGATTTGAAAAATCACCTGAACTGCTTATTCTCACAAACGAAGAACTTGCACGATTAGAACGCTCGTACCGGAAGTCTAGAAGAAGCGCCAGTTCATCCATACCAATGGCTGATAACGTAATTCAGAATCCGATTATTCCCTTAGTTCAGAATGCCCAAATCCCTCCAGGCTTGGAGCAGATAGGACAACTGGCACTAGACCAACAAGGAGGTAACGACAATCTAGTGCCGCTGTTAAATCTCGAAAGAGATGCAAACTGAAGAGCTGAAAATGCTAATCTAGGCGATGGAAATGGCGAACAAGTCCCACCGGGACCGAATCGAAATCGCCCACCTCCCCAAAATAGGGTACTTATTGGCGATTTCAACAACCTTGAAGCCTTCCTAGTCAATAGGAACGCTCTCCACCCTCCACAGCCTCAGAGACAGGACTACGAGTTCCCATTTTAGCTGATCTAGTTGCTACGACAAAACCAGTTTCATGGCTTGTCTACCAAGCATCCTATGGATCACATTGATAGTTTTGAAGACATTTGCAGCACTACCCAGCTGAATGAAGTCTCTAAAGACTTCGTGCATTGTAAGCTCTTCAACCATTCTTTAGCTGATAGAGCTCTGAGGTGGCTTAAGTCATTATCTGCTAACTCGATAGAAACTTGGGATGAGTGCAAAGCCAAGTCTCTGAACCACTTTTACACCTCCACCAGAACCAACAATTTGAGAAGTAAGATCTCTCAATTCCAGCAAGGACCGGTGGAATCCTTCTATGAGGCATGGGACATGTCTTAAGAGTACATGCGGGATTGTCCACATCATGGTTTTTCTGAATTGAACCTCTTGAACACTTTCTATAGAGGTATTGATCAGAAATACCAACTTTCTCTAGACATAGCTAGTAATGGTGATTTTATGACTAAACCTGTGAATGAAGCTTACAAGCTAATCGACAATCTTGCTGCCAGTAATAGCAACCATTGTCCTGATTTTGATCGAAGGGTTCGATCGTCTAGTTCAGATTCTTCTGGACTAGCAGAGGTGAAGGAGCTTCTTACTCAGTTTCTCAAGAAACAGAATGAGAAGCATGTTAGTTTTGCTGAAGATGTTGAGAAAGTTGAAGTTGATTGCTTTGCAGTCAATGAATCCAAGAACATCGAAGAGGTTAGCTATATTAATAGCCAGGGATAAAGAGTGTACAACCAAGGGTACAATCCAGGTTACAACAAAGGTAATCTTTCATGGAGGAGTACTAATGTTGCGAATCCTCAAGCTCAGTCTTATCCTCCTCATAATACATTTGCACATAAATATGGACAGACATTTGTTCAGAAATTGGGTTTTCAACAAACCCCTCAACCTATTTTTCAGCAAACGGTTCAACCTCAAGTGCAGCAAGATAATAAGATGGAGGTGACGTTGAAGAAAATCTTAGAGAGTCAACAGCAATCTGAAAAGAATTTGAATGCAAAGCTGGATGATATGTATAACGATTCGAACAACAAGTTCCAATCATTGTCTACTCATGTGAAGAAGTTAGATGTACAAGTGGCTCAAAATTCTGAAGCAGTTAAAAGATAAGCTGGTATGCTACCAGGAAAGGTTGAAGATAATCCCAAGGGATATATCAAGGCATTGAATTCAAGTTCTGAAGGAAAGGGTGAAAAGTCTGCAGAATCTGCAGATTTTCGGAATGGGAAAAGTGATGCAGGGGTTCAGATCGATCGATCCAAGGAGGGATCAATCGATCAAAAGTTACGAAAAAGCTCAAAAGCTTCCGATCGATCGATCCATTAGACCAATTTCCGAATAACAAACTGATCGATCGATCCAAGGAGGGATCGATCGATCCACCTTCAAAACCTGCACCAAGTTCAAAGCAATTTGCTAAGATTCAAACCTCTTGCCCCAACAGACCTAAGGCCCCTATTGAAGAACACATGTACTATGATGTTGTTTCTCAGCATTTTCTTCCGTTAAGAAGACTTTGTAAGTTAGAGAACCCAGGTGAGTTCGTGATTCCAGTAAAGGTTAAAGGAATCTTGTACAACCAATCACTGTGTGACATTGGTGCTAATGTTAGCATCATGTCAAAGATGGTAGCTGAGAAGCTGGGACTTAGGGATATAAGACCTTCGGAATGTCGTTCGCTTTGGCTAACAATTCTGTCATTGCTTCTAGTGCTTTCGTATATGATATTATGGTGCAAGTGGGAGATTGCATAGGCCCTGTTGATTTTCATGTCTTTGACACAAATGGGAATTCTGAAGGATCGTTAGCTCTGGGGAGACCGCTCTTGGCATTAGTAAGAGCTGTGATGCATGTTTCTCATAAGCGAATCTACCTCACCAACATCAAGAAAATATACTACTATCCCTTAGTACCCTACATACCGACAACAAAGATCATAAGGATCAAAGAGGTAAAAGCGGAGCAGGCCTCTCAGACCGAATCTGAAGACTCTGATGTTAAATTCATGAGCGATGAATCTCAAGTTCCACTCAAAGGTTCTACCCCAAGAATAAAGAAGAGGGGAAAGATAAACTTACAGAAGATCGATGAGAATGCTGAGTTGGATCTGACTGATCTTGGAAAACAAAAGGGTACACCAGAACCAGTTTCAAAAGACAAGGTTAAAGGTGAAGTGATAGTAGGATTTTTCCGGGTCAATTCCTATTACACTATCATGTCGTTGTGATGATAATATGTGTCAATCCAAATGAGTGCAGATATTAACCACTCTAGATGCAATGGA
>OVBE01017677.1:0-10331 GCA_900406425.1 Iberis pinnata
TATAGCTCAATGCAATTATGCAACAACTGAGAAAGAGCTCATAGCGATTGTCTTTGCTTTTAAGAAGTTCTGATCCTATATAGTGGGATCCAAAATAGTAGTCCACACCGATCATGTGGCATTGCGGTATCTCCTTTCTAAGAAGGATGCTAAACCTAGATTATTACGTTTTACTTTTTCAGGAATTCGATTCGGAGACTATGGACAAACGAAGCATTGAAAACGGAGTTGCAAATCATCTTTCCCGACTTCAAGTCGAAGAAGACGTTCCCATATATGATTATTTTCCATAGGAACGCATTTTACAATAAGCACCATTGAGGATGATAATTTCTCTATCCTTAGACTCCATAAGACTAATTTGATTACTCTATGGTTTAGAGATTTTGCTAATTACTTAGCTGATGATGTTGTACCATAGGATTTTTCATGTTACCGAAAGAAGAAGTTCTTGAGGGATGTCAGACATTACTATTGGGATGAACCATATCTCTACAAGCTTTGTAAAGATGGTATATTCCGAAGATGACTGCCTGAGGAAGAGATTCAGAATATCTTGTATCATTGTCATGGTTCGGATTATGTTGGGCACTTTGCTACATTCAAGATGGTGTCTAAGGTACTCCAAGCAGGTTTTGGTGGCCCACTATGTTCAGAGATGATCATGCCTCCATCTCTCGCCGTGATTCGTGCCAGCGACAAGGGAACATTTCAAAATGGAATGAGATGCCAAAAAACTTCATTCTTGAAGTAGAGGTTTTCGATGTGTGAGAAATTGACTTTATGGGTCCTTTCCCTGTTTCTCATAATAACCTTTATATTCTAGTTGTTATTGATTATATGTCTAAGTGGGTTGAATCGATTGCTAGCCCCACTAACAATGTGAAAGTGGTACTAAAGATGTTCAAGTCTGTGATTTTTCCCAGGTTTGGTATTCCGAGAGTTGTCATCAGCGATGGAGGCACTCTTTTCATCATTAGGGTCTTTGATGGATTGCTTAGGAAGCATGAGGTGAAGCATAAAGTTGCAACACCATATCACCCTCAGACGAGTGGACAAGTTGAGGTTTCTAACAGGAATATCAAAGCTATCTTGCATAAAATGGTAAATGGGTCTAGGAAAGATTGGTTTTTGAAGCTTGATGATGCTCTATGGGCATATAAAACTGCATTCAAGACCCCTCTTGGTACTACTCCTTTCAACCTTGTCTATGGTAAAGCTTGTCATTTACCTGTAGAATTGGAGAACAAAGCTGCATGAGATATCAAGTTGCTGAATTTCGACATAAAGACCGCAGCAGAAAAGCATCTCATTCAGATCCATGAGATTGAAGAGATTCTCCACTTAGCTTATGAGAAATCCAGAATCTACAAGGAAATGACTAAAGCTGCACATGACAAGAAAATTATTCCATGAAATTTTCAACCATGTGATCAGGTATTGCTCTTTAATTCTCGATTGAAACTCTTCCCTAGAAAGTTGAAGTCTAGTTGGTCTGAACCGTTTGTGATAAAGAGGTGAAAACATATGGTGCGGTTGTACTCAATAATCACCAAGGAAATGATTTTGTGGTGAATGGACAAAGGCTTAAACCTTATCGAGCTGCCTCAGAGCTTATGGAGCAATCAGAGATTTCTCTTTTTGATCCAACCTCAGTTTAGAGGTAAGTACCGTCAGGCTCTTGACGTTAAACAAGCGCTGAGTGGGAGGCAACCCACTATTTTATGTCTTTAGTTTAGAATTTCTAGTTGAGTCAATTTAGTTTTTAGTTTATAAATTTTTAACTTTTAGTTTTGAGTTCAAAGTGTTTCAGAAAGTTCAGAAAAAGAAAAGCTCTGGTCGAGGGTTCAGATCCATCGATCTATATGTGGATCGATCGATCCATATAAACAAGAATTTTGCGTAAAACAAGACCGATCGATCTTTCATTAGATCGATCGATCCATCGGGTTTTAGAATCAAGATTCATAGTCGGATTGATCGATCTGTCTATGGATCGATCGATCTCAAAATGCCCCAGTTTTGCGTAAATTCAAATCGATCGATCCCTTCAGAGATCAATCGATCTGTCATTCAGAATGACTCTCACTCCAACTGAAGATGATCCTATGCGATGTGAGGGAATTGAAGAAGACCCACCGGTAAACCAACAACGAAGAACAAGATCACAGACCGCACGGCAACCACCACCAGCAGACAGTTCATCTTCACCACCTCCTGCGCTTACGAAGAAGAAAGTAACCGCTAAAGAAAAGGAGAAAAGGAGAAAGCGGTCGCTAGTAGCAGCACTAACAGCGATGATGTAGAAGAAGAAGATCTGATCGTCGATCCGAGGTTCATGCAATCTCCATGGCCTCGGAAACCGAAGACGCGGTTCAACAATTGCCGCCTTGATTTAGTCGTTTTCCAATTCAAGAGCCACAAGGGTTGGAAGGAGCATAAGTTCACCGACAAATAGGATCAGTGTTATTCCATGTTCTACAATGCTCTTCTCAAGAGCTTGCTGGAGCCGACCCGGTTTTCCAATCATGAAACTTTGGCGGCATTGGGTGTAGATGTTAATGTTGTGGAGATCTTTCATCGGATGGGTCTTGGAACCTTCCCATTCCAAGACTATCCTCTCTACATCGATCTTTTGAGGCAGTTCTTAGCATTTTTCCACATCTACAATCCCGGTTCGGACCCACAGAACCCATATATAGCCGAATCCGAGGTACAGTTCTTTTGTTGTTGTATTTTTTACAGGATTCTGATGGCGGAGTTTGGTCCTATTTTCGGATTCCGAGCGGAAGGGCACCTTCCTAAGCTGCCTAATTTCTACTCCTACATTGATTTGTGGGACGTCATTGCACATGGGTGGTATAAGTCTCGAGAGGCGAAGCTTACCGGTATCCGTAACCCAGTTGTCCGCATTGCACTCAAGATCTTGGGTTGCACTTTCTATGGAAATCCAAAGGCAGCAACGATTAGTTCTCAGGGGCTTGAGCTCCTCCATTATGTCATTTGCCATCTTATGATGGTCACTTATGAGGCTGATCAGGACTGGGATCGCCATGATGCCAACATGGGATGGATTTTTGCTAAGATCCTCGCTAGCCGAAAGATCAATGCGCTGAGGAACCCGACCCGGGTTAAGGTGATGGGTAGCCTAGTTAACCTGGTTCTACATTATGTCGGGATTCCTCTTGGGTTATTTACTCCGGCGAAGACGACCAGCCGCATGGATTGGTCTTATCGCTTCTCGACTAGGTGGTTTACGAAGGACAGAGCCTACATTTTTCTGCACTCGGGAGGTCAGAGATGCAAGATCCAGGTGCCGCAACAGGAATTTACTAGCGTCACTTCCCTGGAGAAGATTTTTTTCTTTCGGGAGCTGATCGCTTAGCTAACAGAGTTGCACCCGTACCAACCGTGCCGCGACTTTCTCGAGGGTTGGTTTGGATTCGACGATCCACTCAGCATTGGGATCCTAATCTATAGGATGACTCACCTATCCTACATGAGGATTACAGTGAGTACGATTTTTCACCTTGGTGTCGCGACTTCACGGACGCCGAGACGATCAGATGGACCGCAGATGCCGCTGAGAGGACTCATAGCATGGTTCACATGATATGGAGCGCTTTAGCGAAGATCAGACGCCCAGCATGCTTCAGAGCACATCGGGACAGAAGTGAAGATGATGAGGAGCCTTCGGCTCGTAGAGAGAGAGGAGGTGACAGTTCAGGACAGGCGTCAGACTGATCATTTCTACTTATCTTTTCTTTTTCACTTTGGACTTATGTATTTTATTTTTATTTTGGATTTTTTGTNAGATGATGAGGAGCCTTCGGCTCGTAGAGAGAGAGGAGGTGACAGTTCAGGACAGGCGTCAGACTGATCATTTCTAGTTATCTTTTCTTTTTCACTTTGGACTTATGTATTTTATTTTTATTTTGGATTTTTTGTGTTTAGAGTTATTTATTTTCTGGTCATTTTTCCTTCTTCTGTATTTATTTTCACATCGGAACGGTGTGAAGTAAGTTTGGGGGAGGGGATATGATAGTTACTAACGTTATTTTGATGTTTTGTTATTTTGGAGAAAATTTTGAAAATTTTTTCGTTTTATTTAGATGAGTCTAGTCGAGTTGAATGAATAATGACCAGAATCTATGGTGACTACTAACCCAATGTAAGTTCAATATCATTCTCTACTTGACTACTGACTTAGATTAACTGCCGCACTTAGGATTGGAACCCCATTGACTGATTTCTATGCTTTTGAAAGTTCTGGTCTTTTGGATTTTTAATGATTTGATGCTATCTCTATTTGGATATGACTTAAATTTGATCTTAATTTTCTTGCTTATGGCGTTGGTTATACTTTGAAATGCTGGGTATTTTTCTCTTCAGTTCTCTGTAAAACCAACAAGTTCTTTCAGTATGATCCGGATTATTTCTCTCCCTCCCTTCTGAAAAAAATGGTTCCGAAAAAGGGTTGAAAGCGTGACCTAGAAGTCCGTAGTCAACCCCAGCGAATTGCCGGCTGCTTAAAAAAAGAAAGAAAAGAAAAGCGCAAAAATGCGAAGATAAAAAAAGAAAAGAAAAGAAAGCAATAAGAAAAGAAGAAGAAAAAGAAAGAAAAAGAGGAAGTGAGAAAGGGGGAAAAAGGGTAAGGACCAGAAGTCGTTAGATGCTCTGTTAGGTATGGGCGCTTTGATAGGAAAGATATTTTAGCAGACATTGATCGATACCACATAGGCAAGAACGCACTATTTGTACTTAATTGAATGTAGAGAGCTGGCTGAAATGATTTGATGGTTTGATTGATTCGGGATTTAGAGTAAAAATTATGTCATTGGTTATGTGGTGGTAAACAGTTAATTTGCAATGGTTGTCTAGGATTGGTATCTCGTGGTTTTTGATGTCTAAATTTGGGTTGCTGAGATTCTGAGTTCATGTGTGGTCCTTTTCAAAACTCTTCTTCAGATGTGGTTTTTGTTTTACTTGAGGACAAACAAAGATCTAAGTCTGGGGGAGTTGATATCACTCGGTTTAACGCCTTTTAGTGGGTATTTATACCTACTATTTAGCGTTATCCGAGTGTTTTCTTTGTGTTTTTAGCATGTTTTCAGAATTTTCAGTGTCTGGGACGCTATGGAGCAAAAAATATGAATTTTGGAAGAATTCAAGTGCAAATGGACTAAATGGACATGGAGGGATCGATTTGGAATGAAGAATGATCGATCCAAGCCTGGGACAAGAATAGATCGAGCGATCCAAAGCACGTGAAGGATTACGTAAAATTAAGATCGATCGATCAATCACGTATCGATCGATCTCTTTGAAGCCCAGATCGATCGATCCGTCTATGGATTGATCGATCCCTGACGACGAACTGAAGGAAAATCAAGCTAAATGGCGCATTTGACCTCAAGATCTATCATTAGTTTTTAATTATTTATATTTTATTTTCTTTTACTTTCAGACTATAAAAGCCCTTTTGACTTATTATTATTTTAACAAGTCTTTAACAAGTTTTTAGGAGTTTATCGCTGAAGAGATNGCCCTTTTGGCTTATTATTATTTTAACAAGTCTTTAACAAGTTTTTAGGAGTTTATCGCTGAAGAGATTAGAGAATTTTCCAGAGAGAAGAGATCTACATTTGTATTTGAGAGGATTTCTGAACTCTGATTTCTTTATTTACAATTTGGCTTTTGAATTCTACGATGCTTACTCAATCTATGATTTATGTTATTGCAATCATGTCTAAGTAGTCTCTTTGTTAGGTTTTAGGGTTTTCCTAGGGGAAACCATGTTAATTGTTAGGGTCTAATTGAATGGATTGAAATTTGTTAGGTTCTCAGTCTAGATATATTCTTAGTGCATGAATTAGAGTAGCTAACTAGTTCATTGATCATAGAATTATAAACTCAAAGGGATTTGGTTTAGAAGTTTGATCTAATAAGTGTCTTTGCTTGCGGGAGTATTGTCTTAGGGGCTTATGAACATATCGAATCTGAATTGAAATGCATGATCGAGTTATCTAAATACGGAGGGAGTTTGTCTGTAGTAATTCGAGAATAAGGATCTAATACTTCGGGAGAGATTAGTCATTGTTGTATTTCGAGTTGGGAATTATTTTCAGTAATCAATCTTGTATGTTAACCTTGACCTTTAACCTGAATACATGAGGAATTCTCTATTGCCTAGTGTTTTCGTTAATCGTTTTACATCTGTTTTTATTTTATCGTTATTTTCATTTCGCGAGTACAATCACTATTTTAATCTATTCTTTGCTTAATACGATTTAAAACTGAGAGTCGTGCTTTCTTGGTCTCTGTGGATTCGATCACTCACAAACTAATGTGTTTGCTGTGCACTTGCAGTGAATATATTTAGGTTAAAACCTGAGCATATCAGTTTTCGAGGCTTTTGTTAGCCTTTTGGTTCTCGTCTTCTGGTTGTATATTCTTTTCTCTTGCATTTGTGAGGTAGTCTATGATTCATCATAAGAGGAAGCGTGTTCGTTTTTGGTTCGTCTTACGGACAAATCTCTTCCCGTCAGCCCGTGTAGTGCTTCGTTCAACATTTTCTTTACACCTTCAATAGTTTCCTTTGTTTCGTTTTAGCGTTTTAGTTAGGTATGTAGTCTCTTCTGGTTAAAAGCTTTTCTATTTTACCATCTTTCGTTTGCCTCTTTTGGTCTAAGTTTATGAGGATTTAACTTTGTTTCCTGCTCCATATCGAGCTTTTGTATGGTTATAATCTTGTTCTTTCCTGTGATAAAATTTAGATGACGAAAAAAAGAGAGAGACGAAATCAAATTCTAATTCATTGAAATCCAAGTCAAAGGGCCCACCTTGCTCCCCTCATCTACACTGTGTCGTAATGCCTTAACATTAAGACCATCTGGATTTGGATTTCTAAAGAAAAAAGCCCAAATAATAATTTTTTATTAGGTTTTTCTTAGATCCGTTTCTGGCCCAAGGTTTCCTCAGAACTCTCTAGAAGTCCTAACATGTCGACTTCTTGTTGGATGAAAAAAAGAAAGACAAGAGGAGTCGTCTCTTTCTTTCTCGCGATTCCAGTTTTGATGCNATAGAAGTCTTAACATGTCGACTTCTTGTTGGATGAAAAAAAAGAAAGACAAGAGGAGTCGTCTCTTTCTTTCTCGCGATTCCAGTTTTGATGCAAAGGGTGATTTTGATTCAGAGGGTGTTCGAAGGAAAAAAGCATGATCTGATAGATAATCGAGTTTCATTCAAGGGTCATGATTCTCAGGTTATGTATTCTTCTTCTTCTCCTTGTTTATTTGAATCCGAGAAAGTTTCAAATCAATTTATACATGCAATTTGTGATTTCTTCTCTTCGTTTCGTTTTGATTCGATTTCGGGATTCAATCTTTGAATATAACAATTTGTTTGGTATATTGAGAAAGGAGAAGATCTAAAGACAGAGGAATATAGGTTGCCTCTTTTTTCTTTGGACTGTGATGATTCATGTTTCAAATTTTGTTAAGATTATCTACAGAATATAGATTGCCTCTTTGTTCTTAGTTGTTTGAGTGTTTTTTTGTCGTTGGTGTACAGAAATATATGGAATTGCTCCATTATATCATAATTTGACTCAAGCTGTTCAAAATTAAACTCAATCGTATAACGCTTGTGTTTTAGACAAATAGCATACTATAATTTTGTATTTGATCTCATACTTTTGTTTAACTTACGCATGATATGAAAGGGTTTATCATACAACCAGAACTATAATTAAATAACAAGAGTGCTTTGTTCTTTGGCAACAGATGAAGCAGAGCTTCATGGAATAAAAGATGAAGCAGAGCTTCAGGGAATAAAGTAAGAGGAAGCAGATTCAAATGAGGTCCAAGAAGAAGAGGTAACCAACTAAAACACTTGACATCTAGTTGTGTTTGGTAAAAATGAAAGACTAGTTTGATGAAGATTAAAGACTGTTTTGGTGACAATTAAATCTGTTTTTAAGTGAANATAAAGTAAGAGGAAGTAGATTCAAATGAGGTCCAAGAAGAAGAGGTAACCAACTAAAACACTTGACATCTAGTTGTGTTTGGTAAAAATGAAAGGCTAGTTTGATGAAGATTAAAGACTGTTTTGGTGACAATTAAATCTGTTTTTAAGTGAATGCAATTGTGTTAAAGTTGTGTTTTCTAATGTGTTTTTAAATGAGTTTTGTAATATGTTTTTAAGTGAATGCAACTTTGTTAAAGTTGTAGTTTTGGCAATTTTGTAGTTTTGTAGTTTTGGCAATTTTGTAGTTTTGTATAAAAAATGTCTTTGAGAACCTCTTTTGGTGAACTTCCATTAGAGCTTAAATTATAGTAATTATGTTTAGAGATTCTAAACATTAGGATTAGAGAGAAATATTAATAAATAACTAGTAAAGGATCTTGTTTAAAAAACTCCATTGAGGATGCCACTCTATTTCATGTCACGCCAATGATATCATGTTGGCAAAAACCAATTTTTGTGACCGTTCATCGTCATTCTGTTTTTTTCTACCGACTGCATTTCAGCCGTCGAACCTGTTTTTCTGATAGCCTTTGTTTCATCAGAGAATTTTGTTTCATTTTTTCCATAAATCTGTTGGATAAATACCTCCTTTTTTCGAATTTTGTTGTCGTGTATGTCATGTTTTGTGAATTGAAATTGAACACTCTGATTAAAATTGATTTTCAATAAATATTTCAAAAAAAAATGTAACATATTTGCTGAAATATGTTTTCCATATTCGACCGAACTGCGATCGGTTTACTATCGACCGGACTCCTCCTTTCAGCGGCATAATTTTACCGAAAAAGCCTACCAAAAGCATAGTCGTCCTCTGCCATCTCGTTGCCATTGAGAGGAATGCTTTCATGTTTATGTCTCCTTATGTTCGATCTATCAGATCCAAAGTCATTCTCCAAAAACTACTGACAAAAACCCAAAACCTTTGTACCACACAAAGAAAAGAAATAAGAAAGTCCTATCTGTGATAATAGGATTCTCATATTTGATTACCTTTCCATATCCGGCGCTAATAACTGTAGGGGAGCGAGAACCAAAGAATATCCTTTCATTTTATCATATATACTTTAAGTCTTTTTGGTTTAGTTATTCGTTCTCTGTTTTTGGAAGGACAATATATGAACAATGTGATTACATTTAACTAATTATATATTCAACTTTAAATCTTCTCTCTTAAATAATGTTCGGTTTAATTAATTACTCATACAACGTACGTTAGAAGAAAACCATCAATTCACGATAGATGATGTCCAACGTACGTTAAATCTTCGGTTCATGTGTTAAGTCATTTCATGCAAAAACCTCGTGAAACTCTTTAACCCCCTAACAAAACCTTGTGAAGCTCACTGATCTATGGTCTTGCGAGTTGAAGTATTGAACTATTTGAAAGGTTCCTCGGGTCAAGATAAATGCCTACGTTATTCTTCTAGGAGTCTCGTCCGTCGGTTGGAAAACACTTGTGTGATAAATGAATTGAAAATTTATTTTTAAATGATACTTTAAAACTTCTTTTGTAAATAAAGTGATTTAAAATATATAAATCTATATTTTTTATTTTTTATCATTTGAATAAATTTAAAATCAATCAAAATATATTGATACATGAAATATTAAATTATGAAATTAGGATAATTCATTTCATTTAAAATAATATAAAAAATATACTTTTATTATTTGAATAAATTTAAAATCAATCATAAGTATATTGATAAATGAAATACTAAATTATGACAAATTAGGATTATTCATTTATTTTAAAATACTTTATAAGATTTATATAGGTACAATAATCCTCTAGTATTTTTAATAAATAATTTTTTAACCTTAATTATTTGTGAAATTCTCAAAAATACCACCAAAAACTAGGTTTATCCAAAAAATACCACACGCTTCTAAAAGTTTCAAAAATACTACAAAAATGTTTTTGTTGCAAAAATACCACAAAAATATTTTTGTTGCAAAAAATACCACAAAAATGTGTTCCAAAAATACCAAAAATTTTGAGATAACTTTAAAACTTCAAATTTAAACCCTAAAATCCCAAAACCAAACTCTATCCCTTTAAAAATAAACCTTAAACTCTATTTAGTGAACTCAATCCCAAAATTTTAAATTTTAAACCCTTAAAATTCACTTTTTATGTTTTTGGTATTTTTGGAACATTTGAGAGTGTGGTATTTTTGGAATTTTGTAGTGTGTGGTAATTTTGAAATGTGAACTTCTTTTGATGGTATTTTAAAGAATTACTCTAATTTTTTATTATTATTATTATTATTATTATTATTATTATTATTATTATTATTATT
>OVBE01017679.1:0-10330 GCA_900406425.1 Iberis pinnata
GTTTCCTAAAATATGGAAACTATTCAATATATTTAGGAAGTCATTTTGATAAAATTTTGTTTTTGTATGTAATTTCTTTGCAGAGGTTTGATGAGCAAGAACACAATCAACGTCCGAGTTTCTCTCCATCACGCAACCAAAATCAGGCAGGTGAGGTATGATAATATTGTTTTTTCATCATCATCATCATTGTCTGAACATTTTGTGTTATCTCCAAATTCTAATATTCATTAACAAAAGACTTGTTCATTTATTGCAATTTTGTTAGCTGATTTTGTTTCTTTAGTAAAATGTAAATGAAAGAATTTAGAAGTCAAAAGTAGAAAACTGTCCTTGAAATGTCAACAAACACTAGATGTTGCAGTATAAGACTTTATAGAATAAGAGTTGACTGATAAATAACCATAAGTACTTGTGTATTTGTTAATTATATTTTGATTTGAATGATAAGTGTTAGAAGCAGACAAAGAGTGGTTCAAGTACTTGGGTTGTTTGTATCCGTGAATATGATAGAAATACGGTAGACTCTCATGTCTTAAATTACTGTCTCATGACTTGTCAAAGACAATAAATATGTTTAGGAAGTCATTTGATAAAGTTTTGTTTTTGTATGAAATTTCTTTGCAGAGGTTTGATGAGCAAGAACAAAACCAACGTCCAAGTTTCTCTCCATCACGAAACCAAAATCAGGCATATGAGGTATGATAATATTTTTAATAAATTTAGGCTTAGGCTTAAACAAAATTTAAGTAAATGTCTTCCATAAAAATAACTATAATTTGTTTGTTTGTGTGATATCTTGTACAAAGAGTTATAGACGACGAATGTGATTCAAATCCAACTTTCCTTCAACCAAACCAACAATATTAGCAAGATTTGGAGAAAACGGTAAATCCAGCCTCAGTTAAATATGTTTTTGTTAGGAATACTTTTCTTAGAATTAAGTATGGCTTCCTAAAAAGTTGATGAATGTACTTAAATTTAGTTGTTTTGTTGTTTTTAATAGGGAAGCAGTTCAAAAAGGCCTCAATCATCATTTAACAAGAAACAAAAGGTAACATGCTCAATAATTTATGAAAGCTTACCTAATTTTTTTATATACTATTATTTACTATACTTTTTTCTTATTCGAATAAGAAGGAGAAGATGCATAAATCAATAGATGATGAGCCAACTTAAGATCTAATGTTCTTTACCCCACCAGAAGTACTTTTCTTATGAAAGTTTTGATTTGTGTTTATACATTGACTAATCTGATTATTTATATATATTATTGTTTAAAAATATTTAGGAAGCGAAGGATGATGTTAGAAATGTACCTCAAAGAAGAGGTCTCACGATGGTGTTGTTGATGTATCTCCAAAGAAACTGTAGAAAAAGCCGATATAGTGAAAGAGAAGGAACCATTACTAAGGAAGAGTAATCAAGTTCCTTTACTTCATACTCCATACAGAGCTCCCAAAAACCCTGCGACATCAGTGCTCCCAGCAATGCATAAGAATTTCCATCCATTTATGACTTCTGATTTTTGAATGACATCTGAATTGGAAAAATGGAAGGCATCAAAAAATCCAAGGTCCATTTATTATTACAACTTCTTAATTACTATTTTACTATCTTTTTTACTAATTTAGTTTTATTCAAAATACATACCAATCAAAGTTGGTGAAATGTGCTAAGTCCAAGGTGGTTTACAGTACTGGAGGATCGTTTGATACCACTCAATCAAGATGTAAGTTGTTTTTTATATCTGGAAGAAACTCTGAAATGTAGTTGTTTGATGAATGAGAATGATTTGTTTCATTGATGCATGACATGACTCTACATAATTGAAGCAATGGTCTGATTTAGTAATGTCTATCAATTAGGAAGCCTTTCCTGAAATTTAGTAAAATTTTATTAAATTTAGTAATGTTTTCCAGAAATTTTAAGACACCTTTTCTAAATTAATCTAGCAGACTTAAGAAAGCTTTAAAAAAATTGGCAGATTTAGGAGATGATGAATACTTTAAAAAGTTTCTGTTGCAGGCAATGAATATTGTGTTGTTGATGTTTGGGTTGAGAAGAGATGAAGATCCTGCCTACTTTCACAAAAACAAACTTCCAAAAGCTGCTTTCTTATATGAATGCTTTTTCAAAAACATGTTGAAAGCTTATGGACAATTCAAGAAAGATCGATCAAGTTACAGATTTGACGCGAGAATTATTGGAGTTGTAGAAGGAACAAAAGGTCCATATAAAAAATGGGGTGAAGATGTTGATGTCATATACAGAGTCTTACTCTCACCCCATTACGACTACTTTTATGGGATAAGTGTGGATTTAACTAAGAGAACAATTACCATCTTCACATGTGATGGAGACTTAGCTAAAGATCGTGATTTTCTTGAACGATGCTTAAAATGATTTGATGTAGATATGTTTGCTGTCCTACATCCAGATGATGCCAAGAAATCTATCCCATTCTCAATTGTGATGTTCAGTGAGAAAAACACTCCTAAGACCTAAAGCGCAGCAAATAGAGGTTTGTTTGTTTTGAATATGGTAGAGTGCCACTCCATGGGCATTCATGACATGACAAAGCTGACGAATGTTAGCAGCTGATATCTATTATCAATTTGTTGACTGATGTTTCTCTTTTTAATTTAGACTCCATGTCACTTTCTGCTATAGAATAGATTGTTTCTCTTTCATTTGATGAAATTGTTGGGATATTTTGATACCAAGAAAGTGGGTAAAAGAACAACAGTAAATCTGTCTAAAAACTAGTTTAATATTTGAGGAAGGCATTCATAAATTTGCTGAATCTAATCCTAAATTTGTTACAACTATTCCTAAATTTCGGAAACAGTTGAACATATGTCTAAAAAAATATCACATTTTTAAAAGGCTTTTAAATATCAAATTTAGACCCTAAACTCCAAAAACTAAACTCCACCCGCCCCCTTAAAACTAAATCCTAAACTGTATTTAGTGATCTAAAACCCAAAAATTTAAATTCTAAACCCTTAAAATCCAATTTTAATTTTAAACCCTAAACTACAAAAACCAAACTCCACCCCCACCCCCTCAAAACTAAACTCTGAACTCTATTTAGTGAACCCAAACAAAAAAATTAAATTAAAAACCTTTAGAACTCAAATTTTAATTTAAACCCTAAATCCCAAAAACCAAACTCTACCCCCCTTTAAAACTAAACCCTAAACTCTATTTAGTGAATCCAAACCCAACTATTTAAATTCTAAACACTTAAAACTCAATTTATTAGATTCTAAACCCTAAACTTCTTTTTGTGCTATTTAAAAGAATTCTTCTTCAAAAAACTCAAATTCGGAAAATACTTAAGAAAATTTATTAGATTTTGACTTTCGTTGAAAGATTTTCATGCTTGGTCTAACAATTTCCTTGATTTTTTTTACATGTTTCCTTAAAAATGTGGACTTAATGGAACATAATTATTCCTAAATTATAACAAAATGACAATTTTATGAGGAAAGAGTTCATGAATTTATCGAATATAATCCTAAATTTGTTACAATTACGGCTAAATTTTGCAAACAGTTGAAATTGGTGTTAAAAACATATTTAGGATTACATTATGTTTTTAGTTTTTAGTTTTTATTACTTAGTAACGGTTCCTAGAAATTTCCTGAGGAAGGCATTCACGAATTTATCGAATATAATCCTGAATTTGTAACAAATATTCCTAAATTTCGAAAACTGTTCAACATAGTTAAGAAAGCATGTCTTACAAATACAAATGAAACAGAACGTTGCCAACAACCTGAAATAATCATTAAAAATTGAAATCTTCAATGTATGTCAGATGTTTCCTCATTTTCCAAAACAGACCTACAAAATAAAAATTTAATAAATTCATAAAAGAGAACTCCATTTAATAATAATAATGATAATAAAGCTTAAAATTAACTTTATTCTATTGTTAAAATACCACTATATTGGAACTTTGTATGTGCTTTTATTGTGTCCTATATTCGTACATCTGCTGCATTTGTGTGTCTGCAACTTCGAAAATGGCACACCAAATTCTCCTGTTGACCTAATCCTCTTTTTAGCCGGTCTTCCAATAGATTTCTTAGTAGATGGTGGGTCACATGAATATCCAGCTACAGTATCAGGAAAAGACCAACTCTTCACATCTCCACATGGATGTATGCTTTCAACATATGCTTAAGCCCATGTATCCGTTAGGTAGAAATCATCAACAAAACTGTTTTCGTCAATGTGTGTACATTTAACAGCAGCAAGTCCATGAACACATGGAATTTTCTCTTTATAAAAGACACAACAAGTGTACTGCTTTTTTTTCAAATGAACAACATACTTCATGGTTCCATCTTTGACTTCAAACTCAAATTTATCTACTTGATAAACATCAAGTGTCATTGCAGAAGCAAACCTTGCTACCATATCCTTCATAACAGTTGGTGTTATAACATGTTTATGATGTTTAGAAGCCTTTTCTAGCCATTCATGAAACCAAGTTGTGAGAGTTAATCTTATAGATTCAAAAAGAGACATTATTGGCAAATTGCGAGGCATTTTCAGCATGGAATTCAACGACTCTGCAATATTGGTTGTCATGATATTATATCCATTTAATGGTGCATAAGACCATGCCCATTTTACAAATTCAGCATCCTCAAAATATTTAGCCAATTGAGGATTGTAGCTTCTTATATCACTGAATATCCTGTCAAACTCGTAATGAGTATAAGCACTAGAAGCGGCTTGTACAAGTGGCAATAATCCTGATTTTTCGAACTTGGTTTTCACAATGTTCATAAGATGTACTTGGAAAATACCATGATGAGCAAGAGGATACAACTTTGAAAGTGACTTTGCAATGGCGGGAACTCTGTCAGAGATAAATACCAAATTAGTAGCATCTGGAACAATACTCTTTAGACCCCTAAAAAAACAACTCCAAGAATCTTCACTTTCAGAGTCAACAATGGCAAATGCCAAAAGATATAATTGAGAATTTCCATCTTGTCCAGTAGCTCCTAGTAAAGTACCTCTATATTTTCTAGTAAGAAACGTACCATAAACAACAATTACTATCCTCATCAATACAAAACCCCTAATTGATTTACCAAACGCAATGAATGCATATTTAAATCTCGAATCATCATCAATCTCAAGATATGCTATACTTCCTGGGTTAGTCTCCTTAAGCATGGATAACCATTTTAAAAGATTCAAATAGCTATCCTCATGAGTCCCTCTCATAAGATTTTGAGCATGCTCTTTTGCTCTCCAAGCTTTTTTGTACTTGATTTGAACACCATGTTCTGTTCTGACTTGCTCCATAATTTGCTTTGGTTTAAGACCATCTTTCTTTTCTCCATAATTGCTACAGATTAGAGATCCAATCAATTTGGAAGATGCTTGCCTATGATTAGCATTCTTGTTTGTTGTGTCACAACTATGTGCATGAACATACTTTTTCACCACAAAAAATCAGAAGAATCTAGCTTAGTTGCACGCAATCTCCAACTGCATTTTTCATCAACACAACCTAGTATAAATCTTAATCTGTCCGACCAAAGGGACTTGAACTCAAACTTCCACTTTAATGCCCATTTTCTTAAACATATCATCAACTCTTTCTTGTTCTTGTAATACTTATTCACATAAACATCATTAGCGCTGATAGTAGAGAGAGGACATCCTATAGAAATGGTACCAAGATCTGGAGAAGAATGTAAAACATTTGGATGCTTACATATATCACTTGTTGAAGATGTTGAATCGATTCATTGTCTGCTACAGTAACCGAAAACTCACTTCCAACTGGTTGATGAATTTCATTCAATTAGAAATAAATAACAAGTGTTACATAAATATACTAGGATGAAATTTACGAAAACTAAATGATTATAATTCTTGCAAGCTTTTCTGTACATTTTCCTAAATTTAGGAAGACATAATGATAATTTAGAAAACTTTATTATCTATTTAATAACCCTTTCCTAAAATATTTAAAACAATTTCAGGCATGGAAAACTTTTTTAGTTTACCTTCCCTAAACGTTTTATGAATCTAACAATATTTTTTGTTCTTTGATAATACTAAATTTACTAAACATACTGGCAATTCAGGAATGCATACCATTTGGTACATATTTTGGTAGTATTGATTGACATGTGATTCACCGTAGACGACTCGCAACACAAGCTGTGATTGTCTAGCACTTGCATGTTTCATGACAACAACATCAAAATTTGAACTTTTTTGAAAGTTCTTTGATTGATTGTTGCTATACACATTCTCCATAGAAGTCTGGTTGCATTTTCACTCACCTAATAAAAAAAAATTAGAAAAATCGTTAAGACACAAAATATACAGAATAATTAAAAACTTAGATGTTTGAATTATGATTTGAGGAAGTGAAATTTACACTTAAACACAGCCGAATCAACTTTGGAGATGTTTTCTTCTTTTTTGAGAAAGTGTGGACTTGGCGATCATTTCGAATATACACTGGTGGAAAATCGTTAACCGATAGGAGTCCATAGCTGAGAGTTATTGCGCCTTGTTCTTCTGGTACCTCAATGTCAAAGTCTTCGACAACAAGTACATCTAATTCTTTGTAAGTAACGTTTTCGTCAACGTCACAAAGTGATCCTCCTTTATTCGTATCTACCACAAACTCCCAGATGAGTTTGTCATTTTGTATCCAGTTTCCACAAACTGAAAAGATCTTAACCATAGTTTACTGGTAGGTAAAAAAAAAAAAACAGATACCAATATTAGTAAGGCTTTACTAAATAATTATGATTCCTAACTGAATATTCAAACAATCTTCCTAAAATTACGAATATATAACATTCATTTAGGAAGCTTTTCCTACATATGTTCCAAGTCCCTGAAGCAGTTAAACAAAAATTGAAAACACATAAAACAATTATGAAAATCCTATTAAAAACATGAAAAGAAGAATTACAAATATAAACAAGTTCAAAAAGAAAATTTTGAATAACAATCAATGACTCAAAAGCACCATGAAACTTCTAAACATTATGAAGATCTGATCAAATAAAAACTTGAGTTGGTTCAAACCTTGTTGCAGGCTATGTGGGAACCAGATTGAAGGCGGCAATCTTCTTTAGTTAAGTACCTACAGTAATACTTAACTTGTGATCCTCCTTTGCTTTTAAAATGTTAAAAACATAATAATATATACCATTCACTCACAAGAACCAAACTTTTCATGAAAGATGAAAATGAAAACTAATAAGACTGAAGCTCATAAGGTGATTATTTTCTATATAAAGCTCATCGGTTTAAATACATCAGACAACATAGGACATAAGCCATAACTATCATAATCTAAAATTTAACTAGCATGGCTTTGCTGTTAACCATACTATTGAATTCCTACATAATGCTGAGAATTCTGATTCTTGAAGACTAACCATACATCAAAATTCTTTTATGTATCTTAAGTGATGAAACTGGTGAAGCCTTATGATAACACAATGGTGTATGATATGAACTACATAGTTTTC
Organism: Iberis pinnata; assembly: GCA_900406425.1. Lineage (NCBI taxonomy): Eukaryota > Viridiplantae > Streptophyta > Magnoliopsida > Brassicales > Brassicaceae > Iberis > Iberis pinnata. The sequence goes on from OVBE01017679.1 coordinate 7,536, forward strand.
AAAATCAGGAAGTAACATCATTGAAATATGCTCCACATAATATGAAGAAATCATATCTAGTTTTTAAATTTCAACATGAACACAAGTTTGAGAAGAAAACCTTTAGCATCTGATTCTACATAGATATGTCATTATATCATCATAAATCTTATGAAGCACAACACTAAAAAAGAGATCACTAGAGATATATCATTATATCATAGAAAGAAGAAGTTAATCTTCTCTGTTGATAAAACTGATTTGTGATAATAGAAATTCCAGCTATATATCAGTTTTAAAAGAGCTAAATGACCTAAAAATCGATTCTCCATAGTATGAAAGAGGAATCAAAACTAAAATTCAAAAGAAACATATATTTCAGCAAAATCAAAAATACCTCGAAACACCAAAATCAGTGAAATCCTTTCTCTATGATTACGTCGGCTAAATCAAAGCTGAAACAGAGATTTAGTCAGCTGAAATTGAAGATATGAATGAAAAATCAAAGAGAGATGATATTGAGTGAAATTAAATTACCTTGATCACACACCAAAATCAGAGTGAAATCCAAAATCCAACAGATTGAATGTGAAAGAAGATATGGAAAAGAAGTTTTGAATGAATCAAATCTCAAAACGAGATTCTCTTCCTTGTCGTCGTTCATGGAGAGAGAAGAGACCATGTTTCCCTTTTTTTTTGAATAATTCAAAAAATTAGGGAAATTAACATGAGGGTAAAAGGATCATTTAGCATTTAAATTAGTGGTATTAGTGGAAGTAATTAGTTTGTGTGGTAGTTTTGACATTAGTAAAACTTTTAGTGTTGAAATCGAAGCGTGCTATTTAAGGAAAGTAGGACAACTCATCGTGCGATTCTTGCTACTGTCATTTGCTCCGTGTAAGTCACCGGCTCCTCCGCACCTACGGAAATCCACACCTCATTCCACTATCGATGATGACACAACTTCTCACATGATTCCAAAATCACCATGACTACACAACTCTCTTGGAATCAGATTGTTGATTCATCTGTTTTTTTTGATCAACTGTTTCTAAATCTTCTATTCACATTGCTAATGGCGTTGCTCTTGTTACCATATCACAACAACTTATTGATTCTCCACCTCTATGGACAGATTATTTTGTTTGCTATTTTTTAGGTGAAGCCCCTTACATTGAGAAGGTTCATGCTATAGTCAACCGTATTTGCACTCATGAAGGAAAAGCTCAGAAAATTGATCTGCAGCTTCTAAAAGAAAATATTATGTTGTTTTTTATTGTATCCCTTGAATTTTGTGCCCGTGTTTGTCGCAAAAAATAATGACATACTGTAGATATGCTCCTTGTTGTCCAAGAATAGTCGCCTTCCCAATCGCAGACCAAACCAGACTTGTCCTCAATACCCCCTATGGGTCGACTTTTATGATGTTCCCGGTTATATTTTTCCCTGTAAGGGATTAAAGTTTCTAGGTGACATCATTGGTGACGCACAAAAGCTCCACCCAAAAACCAAAAAATGCATCCACTTGGATGTGGCTCGCATTCTAGTGTCATGAATTTGGATGAAAAATTAATGGAACATATTCAATTTACGGGTGAAGCGAAGCCTATTCGAGTAACTTATCCATGGCCGTCTCACAAGTGCACTATTTGTAGTATGTGGGGACATAAAGGACAAGACCGCAAGAAGAAGCACATGACTCCACCTTTGGTAACTATCGCTTATGATTCTGTCCAAGCTCCGGTGAATAACACATCTTCTGCAGCGTAAACTGCAGACCAATCCACTACATCGTCCTTAATCACTGAAATAACTACAGAAAATGATCAACTTTAGGTGGAAAAGTCGCTCACAATGGCTGTTTCTAGGTGACATCATTGGTGACGCACAAAAGCTCCACCAAAAAACCAAAAAATGCATCCGCTTGGATGTGGCTCGCATTCTAGTGTCATTAATTTGGATGAAAAATTAATGGAACATATTCAATTTACGGGTGAAGCAAAGCCTATTCGAGTAACTTATCCCTGGCCGTCTCACAAGTGCACTATTTGTAGTATGTGGGAACATAAAGGACAAGATCGCAAGAAGAATCATATGACTCCATCTTCGGTAACTATCGCTTATGATTCTGTCCAAGCTCCGGTGAATAACACATCTTCTGCAGCGTAAACTGCAGACCAGTCCACTACATCGTCCTTAATCACTGAAATAACTACAGCAAATGATCAACTGCAGGTGGACAAGTCGCTCACAATGGTTGCTTCTATCACTACAACTAATGCAACAATGACACATCAACTACATATTATTCCAGCAGCTGTTTCTTGTTCTGCCGCAACTATTTCTTGTTCTGCCGCTACCGTTTCTTTAAATGAACCTGGAATTGAAATCGTCGAGGACATGTTCTCCAAACAAGTTTCAAACCGTCATATCTCGCCTCCTGCTGGATATGATGCTTGTGCCACAAATTCTACATTTGAAAATACAGAAATCAGTATCAGCTCTGTTCAAGTTGATCCAAGTTTAGTCCAAGTCGATGCAAGCTCTGTCCAACATGCCGCTTCATACTCCAGTTGGTCCACGATCTTTCATCCACATCGTAGCTCTAGCTTACCTGCAAAAATAACGACTGCTCAACAAGTTTTTCCTCCTATTCCATCACCATCGCATTACGATATACTTACGAATAAATAGATGAGAATAATGATAAAGAAGAAGGGAAGCTATCGGCCTCTAATTTAGGTAATCTTAAGGATTTACAAACAGGATCTCGGTATAGTAAATGCACAAAAAAGTCATCGACATACAACAACCAG
>OVBE01017681.1:0-10329 GCA_900406425.1 Iberis pinnata
TCAAGAACTTGGATTTGATTCTTCTGGCCGCATCCATCTTGCGCTGGGCCTTCCAGGGAGTTCTTAGGTCTGTGTTTTTTTGTATTTTTGCTTTCGCCCAGTATACCAAGTTAGTTTTTGTAATGTGTCTTCTATTTCTTAAGACAGAAAAAAAGTTAAAAAAATATCTAAAAAATTATTGATAAGGATAATTAACATTATCATTTGATTAAATATCAAATATTATATTTCTCCAACAAATTATGTTTTTGATATAATAAAATTAAATTTCCAGAAAATTTTAATGGAAGATTTTAGATTTTTATGCATTTTAAATCTCTTTCTCTCGTTAAAAAATATATTAAACTGTCCTAATTTTCATAGGGATGTAACATAAATAACAATGTGAAAAAGTTGAATGGAAAAAAGTATTAGGTCGTTCATCTTTCCTCTTTCTCCAATTTTATCTACTTTTAAAAATCAGTGTAGATGCAAATATATTACACAAACATTTAGATGCATTATAATTACCTGTATATTATGAATATATATAATTATCTGCCGTCAGTTTACTTTGAACTGTTTCTTTTGTGGCAATCTCTCGTGACAATAACGAAATTACATATCGTTTAGCAAAATTAGTTCTTAACTAGCATGTCTCGAACTAATTAAGTATGAAATGAATTTGGTGCACATAAAAAATACGATCAGACGGGTGCTATCTAAAAAATATAAGTTATCTTTATTTTTGTTATTAAATTCCATAATGATAAAAATGAGAATGAATAACCAAAACATATCTATAATAATTCGTATAAGTGTCATGTTGTGTCACCATATATATTGAAATTTACATAGTGTTGAAAAACGAATAGTTATCGTAAAGCAAGTATTGAAAAATGATTGGTCAAAGATAAAAATTGGCGTGTTTAAATGATCAAACTCGTTTTCAAAATACTTTTGGTTGTTAAATGTTTGGATTAACAAAAATCATGAGGGAAATTATTTCGGCCGGATTCGTTCAGCACAGAGACCGGGAAAACTAAAACACCCTGACCCAATTTTTCTGAACTCGAGGCGGACATTTTTTAAATCGGTCAGCCTTAACCAAACATCCTTGAGGTTTTACATATTTATCTAATCAAACTACATTTGTTTATGTCCATATATCGGTAAAAACAACATGATACTAATTCTTTCTTATACATCATATACTCCCATCAATGAAATAACATATGTAATAAAACTAAAATTAGCTTTAATGCATACCATGGAGTAAGAGCAAGTTCGACTTACTATGGTGTCTTCCTTCTGATCAAGCTCCATTCTTCTACTATCTCGATCAATTACTTCACCACATCTCTTTGTTAATTAGTCACATAACCAACTAGCCCCCACGTGACCAAATAACAAAGAGAGATGGGTTGAATTATTGATCCTTCAGCCATCAATCCCGAACTCACAATTCGCGCGATCCGACCAGTTACAATCCCACATTTCTTCTTATTTATACCAATTTATTGCACCATTTATGAAAACATGTCTCTACATGTTTTATGTGCTCTAATTCTGATTTCTTATGCCCATAAGCTACACTAGTGAGTCTAGAGTGTTTTTGTAAAATATCAGCCTTAACGGATCTCTGTAGATCGTCGAAACATCGCATGCCACAAAACCGGTCAAGTCTGAAATGCAATTAACTATGATAAAACAGTTTACAAACATCAACATATCTCTAATTTCTAACTGTCGAATTCTTAATCCCACCGTTGAATCTAAAGTATGCAGTTTCATGAAATTACCATACAATTGTCTCATGATCAGACATGTTTTGACCCTATAAAAGTTAACTCAAAGTAGCCAACTTGGAGCAGTTTAAGAAATACAGATTTATAAAATTTAATTGTTTATGTTTTCTTGAGATGGAAGAAACAAACGTCGTGGCCATATCACCATATCAGAACTCCGATGACTTAGTCGTTTCTTCCTACGACTTTTCTGATACATAATCTATCGATATCAATCAACTATTTGCCATGTTATTCACTGGTTTCGTCTGAAATGTCTCCACAAAACCTCAACTCAGAATTGTTAACAATGTGTCTTCTTCTTCATTTCCACTATCTTATCTAGTTTTGTTCAACAATGGTGAATTTGCTTAGATTAGAGCTTAAACCATCATTTTCTTTTTCTAATGACGTGTGGCTCGTGATGTTTTGCTCAAATCTCTACGATATTCCTTCATTCCTCACTTACTATACTTCTTCTCAAATATATCTTTTCATTATCTTGTTCTTTGCCTTTCATCATCAACTTTTAGTAGCTAGAAAAAAATCTATTTGTCTCACGATTATCATTTCTCCTCTTACTCCCTTCTTTTTTATTACCTCCTTTTTTTATGAGGAGTATAAATAAAACTCCTTCCCTCCTTATGTAACCTCCATCACACTCCCTTTTCTTCATTCTTTTTTTTTTGTTTTTATGTAACTTCTCCTCTCTCCCTCTCGTAACCAAAAAAACTGCGGGTGTTATAAAAACCCCAAGAAATTTCGATTGTTCCTCCTCGGGGTGTACAAATATAACCATATATAGTATGTTTATGAAGAAGATTGGTCATATGTATAACTTTTGTGATTGATTGATAAAATATATGAGCTAGAAAACAACGATGAGTTTGGCGGTTCAGAGCTTAGAAGTGATGTACAAAGACATTGGAACACCTCCACTATATGTGTACGCAAGTACTTTCACAGAAGGCATCAGTGACAAAGATGATGTAATTGGAGTTCTCTCGCTCATTATCTAACACTATTACTCTTGTCGCAGTCCTTAAGTATTTCTTCATTGCCCTTCAAGATAATGACAATGGCGAAGGTATCCTTACTTTTCTTTTTTAGGTTGTTGCAGTGCGGTGCCAAAACTCATCTAGGCTTGAGGAAATTTTACAATTAAAAGAATGTCCTTGATACAATTCTTAATAATAATTTTACAATGATAATATTCAAAACAATATATTTAGTTTTTTACAAAATGTAATATCACCATAAACTTTATCTTCTACAAATATCGTAATATTAAATTTAAACTTTCAAAGTTTTAAACTTTGAAATTCAGTATTATTCTAATATTTAAACTCTAAAACAATTTGTAAAAATTTTGTTTTGTTGAAATAGAGTATTACATTATACTTATTATTTTGTTTACATATATAATATAATTAATGTTTTAATCTACTTAATTATATTATCATGTTCATGAAACTAATATTATTATGTTACAAGTTTATTTTCATTTCTTTTACGTATATTTTGTCCTTTTTATACCTTTTATTCTTTTTTTGCTTATATTATTTAAAAAGAAAAATTACTCAATAAATATGATTAGAAATGATTAGATGAATATTTAAATAGAATTTAATGTTAATGTTAATATTATTTAGATGATCATAGGCGATTGTTAATGCGATAGGAGATTAGGTTATATACACGCATCTTTCCTTTTTTTGCGTACGACTCACGGCTCTGTCACCGGCGACCATGCCGTCTCCGGTGGTGGTTCTCCCTCTCGTCCGAATCCCAGCTAGTCATCACTCGTTCAATCCTCTGATCTTCGTTCCCTAAAAGCTCATCATTCAACCATTGCTCTAAATAATGGAGTTGCTTCGGTGGAGATACATTCGGCCTTACTTGCTGAAGATGTTTGGCCACTATGGAACAATTTTATAGTCGGTTACTTTATTGGTCCAGCCCCTCACATAGAAAAAGTTCATGCAACGGTTAACCGTCTCTGGAATCGTGATGGCAAAACAACCAAGATCGATGTCCATTTTATAGAAGAGGATATTATTCTTTTCAAAATTGACTCGCCGTCTCTCCATAACAGCATTATCTGTAAACAATATTGGCATATTTCTGATGTTTTGTTGGTTGTGCAGGAATGGAGTCCGTCTCGTGCTAACCAGAAGCCTGACCTCTTAGCCATGCTGTTGTGGGTAGATTTTCGCAATGTCCTGGATCACCTCTTCTCCCATGCCGGTCTCAAGTTTCTTGGGGATATCATTGGTGAATCCCAGAAATTACATCCTACAACGGAGCGTTGCATGAGATTGGATATCGCTCGTGTTATGGTGGCTCTTAATTTTTGAAAAACCCCTTATAGAGGAAATTCACCTTACCGGAGTGTCTCAACCTGTTTTAGTATCTTACCCGTGGCTTCCGATCCGATGCAGTTTATGTCACTCATAGGGTCATAAACCTCAAGATTGCAAAAGCCGGTATGTTGATGAAGCATCTGCTCCTCCCTCGAATTTTGTTCACCCGTGACATTGGCTAATGCCGATGGAATACTTTCCAAGTCGACACATACAGATCCTTCTTCACTGCACTCTGCCACCATTGTGGCCCCTTCCTCTGTTTTGCCGGAGCTTACTATGATCCCGGAAGCTTCTATCAACCGCCACATATCATTACAAATAAATCCCATGATCCATCTATTTCAATTACATCACTTGATGCAATTTCGTTAGATACAAATGCTAATGTATCGCCAATCTCTAATTTACCTACTTTTGATGCAGGTGCATCTATTTCTCAAAGCCAAGCCTCACATGTTGCTGTCTCTTTAATGAATCCGTCTTTGGAGATCTTAGCGAAGTCTGATACCTCAGTTACTAAGCGAAGTGATTCCTCCAAGTATGCACAACAATCTGATGAGGCTAATGTGAATAATTAGTCCTTAGTTGTTCGTGGAAGCCGATCCTCTTTACCTTCTCCTCCACACAATCATCTTATCCCTTCTACGCATCCTACCAATTTCTCCCCTTCAAGGTTTTCCCCGCTCTCTGATGCTCTTGACGACGCTGCTGAAGATAAGAAGACGGTCAACTCACGGATTCGAAAACCGAGTTCTCGACTATTCTTCCACCAGTGGATCCAAAACACCAGCCTTGTACAAAACAATAACCATCTCTACCATCCCTAGCTTCCCGTAAGCTAGCTAAGCAAATCCCTTTAAAGAAGCAATCAAACGTCTCCGCAAGGAGACATTAATGATTATGTCGTTATTTGCTTGGAACACCCGAGGCTTTAATCAGCCTTGGAAGCATAACATTGCTTGCAATTGGATTCGCTAAACCTCAGCTCAGTTCGGGTGTTTTTTTTGGAAACTCGTGTCCAACAATCAAACATGCCTTCTATCATGCAGTCTGTTGCGTCGGATTGGTGTTTTTAACATAATTATACTGAGCACCGGTTAGGTCGTATTTGGGTGTGTTGGAGGAATGGTGTTGAAGTCACACCACTTCTTATAACTTCTCAAGTCATCACGGTGTTGGTTATGCTTTTATCAGGTGCTACTTTACTAATTTCTTGTGTTTATGTTTCTAATTTTCAGGTTGATAGGACTCATCTTTGGAATGCGCTTCATCATAGTTGCTATCTCTATGGCTCTAATCCAATCTCGTGGCTCGTGTTTGGTGATTTTAATGAAGTTCTAGCGGCTTCTGATCATTCGCGCATTGGATCACACACTCATTTACTCGGTATGAATCAATTTCAAGACTTTTTTCATAATTGTGATTTGACTGATCTTGATTATGTAGGGCCTAGGTTCACATGGTGGAATCATCAAGCTGGCAACCCGATCGCTAAGAAACTTGATAGAGCGCTGGTCAATGACTTTTGGGGCTTGGTCTTCCAACATGCTTATGCTGCATTTGGATATAATGGCGTTTCTGATCATGCTCGTTGCGTTATCAACTTTGCCACTTCTTCTAACTCGATTCGCAATCCATTTCGTTTTAATTATTTTTGGCTTGATGATCCAACGTTTTTCCATGTCCTCAGGTCCCATTGGCAGAAATCTTCAATCATTTACCACTCTTGCCTAGCACTTTGTCTTCTCTACATCAAGCTTAAAGCTCTTAAGTTTCCTATTCGCCAACTCAACGCTACTAGTCATGGTGATTTGACGAATCGAGTGAAAACAACATATGATCACTTTCTTTGGTGTCAATCTCAAATGTTGGATGATCTGACTACTCTTAATATTCAAGTCGAATCAGCTCATTCTTGGCGTGTTTTGGCCAAGGCGGAGGAGCGTCTTTACCAGCAAAAATCTCGTATCACTTGGATGCATTACAGTGACCACAACACAACTTTTTTCCATCGTATAGCAAAGTCATGGGTTTCCCGCAACTCCATCAAGCAACTTTGTCTTCCTTCTGGTGATATCATTACAGACCAGGCAGCCATAAAGGATGCGGCGGTCTCATATTTCAAGTCTTTCCTTCAATCCACAGTTGATCTTACTCCCATTCTGGCTAATATTCTATCCGAGCTAATTTCTTATCGCTGCCCGACTGAGCTTTGTACCGCACTCGTAGCGCCGATTCTAGCAGCGAAAATTTAAGCTACTCTTTTCTCGATGCCCTCAAAAAAAGCTTCGGGCCCTGATGGATACACATCGAAATTCTGCAAGGCTGCTTGGCCCATCATTGGTAATGATTTTGTGGTTGCGGTTCAGTCGTTTTTCATTTATGGTTTTCTGCCTGCATGTATTAATGCAACCATAGTTGCTCTAATCCGGAAAGTAGCTGACCCAAGTGGAATGAAGGACTACATGCCTATCTCTTGCTGTAATATCATTTACAAAGTCATCTCTAAAATCCTGGCAAACCGTTGGAAGCACTGTTTGCATGATTCCATTGAGTCGAACCAGAGCGCGTTTATTCGGGATAGGTTGTTGCTGGAGAATGTGCTACTTGCCACTGAAGTCGTCAAGGATTACCATAAATTAACAATTACCCATCTTTTCACCCTTAAGCTTAATATTTCAAAGGCATTTGATACTATTAACTAGGCGCTCATAGTTTCGGTTTTGCAGGTTATGGGCATTCCTGACCAGTTTGTGCATTGGATCTACACTTTTATTTGTACTGCAACTTTCTCTATTATTATTAATGGTGAACCTTCAGGCTACTTCTCAAGCTCCTGGGGTGTTCGACAAGGTTGTGCCCTGTCGCCAAACCTCTACGTCATTGCCACAAATGTCCTATCTCGCCTTCTAAATACAACAGCTGCTTTAGGTTTGTTTGGTTACCATCATAATTTTCAGGCTGTAAGTCTTACTCATCTTTGTTTCGCATATGATATCTTGATATTTTCTGATGGAACTTTAGACTCTCTTAAAGGTATCTTACAGGTCATGGACACTTTTAGGGCAGCTTCGGGGCTGCGTGTTAATCTCACAAAATTATCCATTTATCTTCCGATCACGCCTGCGCCTGCATTCCGTGACTTTCTTGATACCTTGGGTATAATATCTGATGTTCTCCCGGTGTGCTACCTAGGTCTGCCTCTAACAATAAAGGGCCTCACCCTGGTTGACTATGCCTCGTTGGTTGATCGAGTTCGTTCCCGTAAACTTCTTGGTCCGCGAAGCTCCTATCCTTTGCTGTTCGTCTTCAGGTCATCAATTCAGTGCTCATTAGCACTGTGAATTTCTGGTAGTCCGCTTTGCGTTTACCAAAAAAATGTTTACAGACGATCAATCGTCTCTGCAACAAGTTTCTTTGGTCAGGTTCAACTACTAATCATACTATGACTAAAGTTTGTTGGACAGATGTGTGTAGACCTAAGGATGAAGGTGGTCTTGGAATTCGCCATCTTGAGGATATATCCACGGTTTTCGCACTCTCTCTAATCTGGCATCTGTTCTCGAATACATCTTCTCTCTGGCGCGCCTGGACTCGTCAGTATCTTCTTCAAAATACAACCTTGTGTGACGCACCGGTTAATGCGCGTGGTTCTTGGATGTGGCACAAGCTTCGGCCCCTTGCCCTTAACTTCATTTGTATCTCGGTCTCTAACGGTATGTCCACCTCTTTTTGGTTTGATCCTTGGTCTCCTCTTGGTTATTTGTTTGTGGTCGTAGGTGATACATGTATTAGCGAGTTTGGAGTCCCAAGGCTGGCCACTGTCTATGATGTGGCTTTACCGGCGGGTTGGCGTATCTGTAACTCACGTGTTCTGCTATATCGGGAGATTCGAGACCGTATATCACACCTGCCATTGCCCAGCCAATCTTTGAGGTTGACGTACCTCTATGGCGTCACTGCAATGATGAATACAAAGCCCACTTCAGTTCGTTCTCTACTTGGCAACAACTTCGGCCAGTGTCACCAAAGTTACCGTGGACTTCCACAGATCGTCGTATGCGTGCGTGGGGAGTTCACCAAGCTTGCATACTATGTGGGGAGCCGGATGAGACAAGGGACCATCTTTTCTTTGCCTGCCCCTACTCGTTTACGCTTTGGGACTCACTTGCTACTCCGATTCTGCGATGGTGCACTTCTCCAGATTGGCACCACACCCTCCTGACACTATGCCGTCAATCATACTCATGTCATGACAAGGCCCTTCTTCGGCTTCTCTTTCAAGCATCCATATTCCATTTATGGCGGGAGCGGAACAACAGAATCCATGGGAACCAGGTACGGTCCGTAGCCTCCTTACGTGCCATCATTGTTCGTGGTATCACAGACCGGATAGCTAGCTTACACTATAGTTTGAAGTCTCGCTATGCATATTTGGCTCAGCATTGGACGAGTATTTCGGCCTAGCATATCGATTTTCACTTTCATTACCTCCTTTACCGGTTTCTCTCAGCTCTTTCATTTTTCTCAGGGCTCGCTAGGTACTCGGATTGTACTATTTTTCCCGACTCTAGTTTTGTCCCACTAGATTTTTGGAGTCAGGTTTTAACGAGCATCCTTGTATCACCCATGGCGACCCTATTTTCTTTCTCTTTGATTTTTTCTGGTTTTTCAGAAACATAACCATCTTGTAAATATTACTTTTGTTTCTTTTTTTCTTGATATATAAATTTAACATTTCATCAAAAAAAAAAATATATTGTTTTGATGGATACTTTATACACGGAGAAATTTTTTTGCTATTATATATATATATATATATATATATGATTAAAGAATTGTAATATCAAGATATGTAATATTGTGATATATTTTTATATAATATTTAATGTAAAAATATATTGACATTATATTATCTTGTTCTTACTATTATATGCCAACGTCATAGATAAAATGCAGCTTAAAGCATATAATTTAACCCATCTAATTGATTTGTGAGATTTAGTACACTTTTGTTGATATTCTCTTTTAGGGAGTGTTTTCTTTTGATCGAATCGTTACACACATGTACTTCTATTTCGGTGTTTTAGTGGTAGTCTATGACCATTTTGATGATTATTTAATATAAATTTTCATATATATCAGTTGTTTTCGATCCAAAAGTAAAATATCATGGTTGGATGAGAAAGATGAAAATTTATTATCTTTTCTTGCGCTTGATTTTTTTGATAAATCAACAAGAATTTAGTTAAATGGACATATAGCTGTGATGATTAAATTGTAAGTTTTGATTAAATTGTAAGTTTTGATCTTTATTTGTTTTTTATGATAATTTTTTATTGCGATCAGAAGCATAATGGGACATTCTCTATATAAAACAAGTGGACTTTTGAAGGGTATCTCCATAAATAGTTTTTGATAGGCTATCTCATAATTAAGAAAAAGAAAAAGTAATTAAAATAGGAGATAAAAAGTGATTACTTTTTTTTTTCTTTAATTTATTGCTCATTTTATTAATGAAGTTTATAAGTTATTTGTGATCTCATTTGATTTTCTTTACTTCATTGTTGAGTTTTGGTAGAGATTTAACAAAAGAATCGCCAATCACAAAACTATTCATTTTTTAAATAATACTTGAAATTTTTTTTGGTATATATCAAAATATACATGAATACCATACATCTTGACCAATAGAACCTACGACTATTGAACGATAAGATATACATTAAAAAATTAAAATATATTTCTACATTAATATTACACATATAATAAAATCTAAAAAAATTTTTAAAAGTAAAACCCACGTGTACAGTGGGTAATCATCTAAACTACTAGTTTAGAAGAAAGTTGTGTGTGACACAAAAAAAAATTGTAAATGGCCTTATACAAATAAAGAGCGCAACAAAGGCCCATCACTAGCTTCGAATTTATAAAGTTCGTCATATCGGCAAACCCGGGGAAATCGAGACTGTCTTCTCTTCTTCGTCCAAAATCTACATCCGAAACCCTAAAATTCGTCAAAACCAGAGCTTTCCAGCAGTTGATTTGCTTAGCTCAAAGCTTGAGCTGAGAGAGCAAAACCTAATTCATAGTCAAAAATGTCTAATCGGAAGTCAGGATTTGAAGGATTCGGCATAAATCGGAAAACTACCTACAGTTTCGAGCGATCTCAAGCACCGCAACGTCTCTACGTACCT
>OVBE01017683.1:0-10328 GCA_900406425.1 Iberis pinnata
CTAAAGAAAAAATGCTAATCATTATCTTAGATCTTGGGCCTTGCTTCAGGTGGTATCTGGATTCGAATTGGTCGGGTCAGAGCGTGTTTGCCTTCGGGTGGTTGAGTACACAATTGATCCGGACTAAAGGGTGCTTGCTTGGGATCGATCAGCTTCATTGCATCCAAACTTTGTCTGAGGTTGGGATCGATCCTGGCGTTGAGTGCCTGCGATCGACCCCAATATAGCTGAGATCGATCTTTTGTGTTCTCATCTTAATCCAACTTTATCTTTGTGCACTTCCTTAGCTTCGTTTGAGATTTCATCAGGAACGTTGAAAGAGTGAAAGGGGGATCGATCCTGTTTCGTTGTTGAACTTCCTGAGATCAATCTGGTTTTGTTGCGGGATCGATCTAGAGTGTTGTTGGGATCGATCTGCATTGAGTTGAGATCAATCCCGAAGGTGCTCAGAGGGATTGATCTCGTTTCGTTGCTGGATTGCCTGAGATCGATCATGCATTGAGTTGGGATCGATCTTGCAGGTGCTTGGAGGTAAGTTCAGTCCATTCCAATGTTGAGTGCTGAGTGCTAAGTCCATTCAACGTCAAGTGCTGTTTTTCTAAAATTTCTCAAATCCTTCCTAAAAACACCTGAAAGTCCTGAAAAACCTCCAAAATGCGTGCATATGCAAATTCTAATGCAAAAATACTAAAAACACTAAACTTAGTGAAATCAACCATAAATGTGATGTATGCACGCTTTTAGACCTTAGAATCGATGCTAATTGATAAGTAAAAACCGTGAAAATTCAGAGTCATCATCTTCATCCTCTGTTTTCCTGATTTTTTTCTACTGGTTTTTGAGAGTTTGACTTTTGATCATGATCTTTTCCTTAGCATTTTTGTTTTCTAGTTTTTCTGATTTCATAGTCACCATGTGTAGTGAGTAGTTTCTTAGGTTTCTAAGGATGGGGTAGATTAGTGTAGAACCCTTGTTTATCCTAGGTGTGTAAGCTTGTTTATTTATAGATCCCTTCTGTTTCATTGTTCTTAATGCTTATTTCTTTATGATCAAATGAAACATAAATTTAGGCAGTTCCGTACCCGAAAAGTGTCTGATGAAATGCATGATCAAGGTGATTTCACCTAGCCCAAGGAATTGGATGTCTAGGGTGTTTATTGGCTTTCACATATTGTTTCTTCATGCCTGCTAGGTAGTGTTCCGTTAACGGCAGTTAGGTCTTGATATTACCTAGCTTGAGATCATCTGTCAAGAAATTGGATTTGGTTTTTTATGAACATGTTTTCTAGGGATAGCTCTTGTTTTAGGTATTTTATACACCTAGGTAGTTCAGAGAGGATCACTAGTCGATTACATTCATCCTTAGGAACTCATTTTTCCTAATTTCATTTTAGTACCATCTTCTTCCCTGTTTTTTAAGTTACTTATTGTTTACCCCTTAATTTCTATTTATGCATGTTAGCTTTCATCTCCTATTATTTTGAGCATGTTTTCTTGTTTAGGAATGTTAGCCACCCCTTTTTCTTATTTGACTTGAATTAATAGTTTCAATTGCATCTAGAGTGGTTAATAACACACCTGATTGGATTGACATCTATTTATGCTACAATGACATGATAGTGTAATAGGGACTGACAATAAAAATCTTACTATCAGCATATTACACTTGTTAGTTTATTTCATGATATTCCAATACTTACATAACGTTTAAGAGTAGCCATAACAGACGAAAATTTGTTCTGGAAGCAGGAAAAATACAGTAACATGGTTACAGGAATGTGCAATAATACATAGTTTTTTAGTGCAACAATAAAACCGAGACATGCATGGCACATGGATAGGAAAGAGGAGGAGATAGAAATGATGGCTAATTCATATTTTCAACAACTTTGTACAACCATAGTAGTAAGCGATTTTCAAGAGACATTCGGTAAAAAAAAATATACACAAACGATTTTAGGTTAGAAGAAAGAGAGGAACGAAATTGAGGAAAATCCCTGCGATCTATGGTTTTTTATTGATCAAAATGTTCATCTTTACAATAACCTAAAGTCCTTTATATAATGCCCCAAAACCCGATCCCATTAGAAAAACCTAGAAAATTTCCTTTTTCCTAAAATAGACTGTACCGTACCCGGGGGACCTTCGGCCCTCGTCATCCCTTAAGCCAATTCTATTGGGCCCTTTAATTTTTTATGTCATATTTATAACAATTCTTCTTCCGTCGAATAACTACGTTAGTGTCGTCATAAGTGAAAGAAGCTATGTTTGCCATGGCTTCAGAAAAACCGTCAGGGCAAGAATACTAACATAATGTTGGGCTACAAGTTATTCACATGGTTACGAACTTTATGCAGAAAAGTATTTTAGACACAAGATTAAATGAAACTTACATTTTTTATTTCGAAAGAAGAACGCACTATAATTTGAAGGGATTCAGACCTATAAGCTTATGTAATGTTAATCATAAGATCATTTCCAAGGTTTTGTGCCAACGTGTTAAACAAATTCTTACTTCACGAAACACAATCAGCATTTGTTATAGGACAGGTGATATCTTTAACAATATTTTAATCGCCCAAAAGGCTTTCCATGCTCTTCGCACAAAGGATAGATGCAAAGAAGAATACATGGCAATAAAAATACATATGAGCAAAGGTTACAACAGAGACGAATGGTGCCTTTTGGAAGAATTGATGAGGAAACCTGGCTTCACATATTATTGGATTTTCTAAATAATATAATGTGTATCTAAAGTCACATACTGAGTACTCATCATTGGATCACCTAAGAGAGGTTTCAACCTTGGTGGGGTCTTAGAAAAGGTGATGATATCAAACATGTAGGTGGTTGAACAACAAAAACAGTTGGATGGTATTCGAGTGGCACATGATTCTCCTATGATAACACACTTAATCTTTGCAGATGACAGCGTTTTGTTTATGCAAGGCCTCTTTAGCATAGTGTAAAAAGGTGAGTTACATTTTGGGATTATACGGCCATGCTTTGGGACAATGTATCAATTTTGAAAAATTGACGATTGCCTTTAGCATAAAGTTATAGAGCCAGGCCACTTCTTACTGAAGCGTATGTTGGATCTATAAGGAGAGAGAAAAGGACAATATAGATGCATCCCAGAAAAACTCAGTGCACAGACGTTTGCATATGTGAGGGATCGAATTAACACACGAATTAATGGTTGGTCAGCCAAATTTTTATCAAAGAGGAGAAAAGAGATCATGATTAAGTCGGTTGCACAAATTCTACCAACTTATGTTATGATATGCTTCAAATTACCTTTCTTGCTTATCCAAACTCTTACGAGTGCGCTTATAAAGTTTTGGTGGAGTACAAAACTAACATTAGGAGGAATTCACTAGTTAGCGTGGAAAAAACCATGTCTACCAAAATAAATGAGGGATCTCAGTTTCATAACCATAGAGACTTTTAATCAGGCATTACTTGCAAAACAAATCTGGCAAGTATGCACAATCTAGCTTCACGACTTGCAAGGGTATTAAAAAGATGATTTTTCAAGGGCTGCTTACCTTTTCTGGCAAAGAAAAAAGTACCAACCATCATATGGTTGACAAAATATTTGGAGGACAAAGACCTTATAATTAAGGGGTTTGAGACGCATAACTAAAAGTAGGTTGGAAGCGAAAGTTTGGCAAGAAAACTAGATACCAACCAAGGATCCACGACCACCTTGAAAAAAAGTACCAATCCTGGACGAGAAATCATAGGGTCAAAGTTGTTGAACAACACAAAAAAAGCTTTTGGAAGATCAATACATACGAGAATTGGTGAACACTAAAGACATATAAAAAATTCTTATCTTTAAGACCGTCGAGATATCTAAGTGATGGATATTTTTGGCACTTTACAAAAATGGGTACTTATACTGTCAAATTTGGGTGCGAGATGGCAACGACTAATTACAAACCGGACATAGAATTTCATCTATAGTTTTCATCCCTTAATATCTCAAAAGAACATGTATGACAGAGTGTAGCACTGAATAAATTATGTCATTTACAATGGCAAGTTTTATCGGGGGTTGTAACTAATGAACAACTTATAATACGGTGACAAATTAGTATAGATTGTTGTTTTCCTCGGTGGGGAAACGAGAGAGAGTCCATCAATCATGAAATATTCATTTTCCCCCTGCTGTGAGATATTACTCGGTTTTAATGCATGATATTGTTCGGGTCGAGTCGAAGCAAAACGATGCATTTCAGGAGATTTCAGGAGATTTCATGAGATTTCAGAAGTTTCAGAAATTGCAGAACAAAGTGCACGATCGGGCAAAATTCCCTGGAAAAATAGTAGATTGAAGATCGATCGGGCAAGAAGAATGAGTCGTGCAAAAAACGTGAGTTGCTCGATCGGGCAACCATATGCCCGATCGAGCAACCATATGCCCGATCGAGCATGCCCCCTGAGAAGAAATTGAAGTCTTCCAAATTTTCAATCAAGTCCTCAAGCCTATCCCAATTTCCTTATTTTAGTTATTTTATTTTTTTAGTTTATAAATACATTATGTTTTAGGTTTTTAGAACTAAGCTTTATTTTTATTTCTGAGAGAATTACTAAGGGAGAGGAGATTCAACTTGTATTTGGAGAAGATTTCTGAACCCTTTTATAAATCTATATCTATTTTAATCATGTGTTCTTCTTTGATATTGTGTTGTTCATCCTTTACAATGTCTGAGTAGTTCACTAGTTAGGTTTTATGGTTTCCCAGGGAATTCAGGGTTTGATTTTTAGATTTGTCATAAGGGGATAATAATTGTTAGGTTCTTAGTCTAGACTTGATATTAATGAATGAATTAGAGTAGCTGACTAGTTCATTGATTTTAGACTGATAAACACAAAGAGATTTGGTTTAGAAGTTGGATCTAGTCTAGATGAATAAGTGATTTTTCGTGCGAGACTATTGTCTTGATTGCTTATGAACAATTGAATCTGAACTGTATTGCATGTTCTATTATTTAAAAGACGGCGAGAGTTTGCCTCTGATAATTTGAGCATAGGGTTTAGTACTCTGGGAGGAGATTATTCCATCTTTGTCTTTCAAGTTGAGAACTATTTTCAAAGAAAATCCCTGAATGATAAATTGACTTTCAATCCTGACTACCCATGGTTTCCCTAATGTCTAACGCTTTTATTTTATAGTTTTAAACTGTTTCTATTTTCTGCTTTGATTCGTTTACAAACAACCTTAATTATTTATGCTTTAGCTTGATTTGAACTGAAACTGATTCGTGTACTTTATGGTCTCTTTGGATTCGATGCCCTATACTTTGCTAGGGGACCAATAGTGTCTTTTTTAGTTTCTTATTAGAATCTAGTCTAAAGTTTTTATTTTTCATTACTCATCTTGTTCTTTTCTGCTTGTTTTTGTTTTACAAGTGTATGATCAGAAGATCTGACAAATCTTCTATATTGCTAAACCTCAGTAACTCGTAACTTGCATGGATAGTACGCTCAAACCAGAAAGAAAAGAAAGATGTAAGCTCATCTAATTCAATGGCTGGGAATGTTGATCAGATCATTCCGGTCGAACGCGAAGGTCAAGTCGATCCACCTGTTGTTCGACTCAACTCACTCATCAACCAACCGCAAGGTGGTGATAACGGGAATCCAGTGCCACCAGGCCAACCAAGAGCTGATAACAACCAAGCTCCACAGGGTAATCTCAATCATCAGAACCCTCCAAACATAGATGCAAGGAAATTTATCTTCTATGGAGATCCAGAGATATTTAATCAGTGCAATTCTCATAACCATCCTCTAGTTAGTTCATAAAACAACCCTCAAGCATACTATGCTAACAGGATTCCCATCCAGCCCCCTCAACCTCAGCGAAGGGAATATCAATTCCCTATCTAGCTTGTTCAGATGATCCGTAACAACCAATTCAGTATTTTACCCAATCAGCACCCAATGGATCATATTGGCGTGTTTGAGGACATCTGCAGCACTATCAAAATCAATGGAGTTACCAGCGATTTCATGCACTGCAGTTTTTCCGTCACTCTTTAGCTGAAAGAGCACTTCGCTGGTTGAAGTCTCTACCTGTTGGATCCATAGTGACATGGGATGATTGCAAAGCCAGGTTCATAAATGAGTTCTTTCTACTACCAAGACTAACACTTTGAGGAACAAGATCTCTTCCTTTGCATAAAACTCGGTGGAGTCATTCTATGAATCTTGGGAGCGATTCAAAGAGCTGCTTCGTGATTTTCCACACCACGGTTTCTCAGATGTAAATCTCCTCAATACCTTTTATAGAGGAATTGAATAGAAGTATCAACATCCCTTAGATACAACCAGCGATGGAGACTTTATGCAGAAACTTGTTCCAGATGCTTATCGTCTTATTGAGAATCTAGCAGCTAGCAATAGCAATCATTTCCCTGAGTTCAATCGCAAAACAAAGGTTCAAGTATTGGCTGCTAACTCAGAATTCTCAGAGTTGAAAGAAGAATTCTCAGAGATGAAAGGACTAATCACTCAGCTTCTAAAAGGTCAAAATCAGAAATAAGTTAGTGATGTAGACGATTATGAAGTTTATTGCTTTGCAATTCAAGAGCAGAATACTGGTGGAATTAAGAAGGAAGTTAGTTACATCAATGCTAAAGGTCAATGGGTATACAACCAAGGGTATAATCAAGGCTTTAAAAATACTCATCCCAACCTATCTTGGAGAAGTACCAATTTGGAAACCCCCAAGATCAACATTATCCACAACAACAGAAGCCTTTTGTGCCAAACTTCAATTCAGGCGGTTTTCAGCAAACCTCTCAGCTTGTATTTCAGCAAGCTCAACCTCAACACGGTAATTCAATAGAGATGATGTTTAAGCAACTTCTGGAAGGACAGCAACAGTTCCAAACAATGATCCAAGGAGAAGCGAAAGAGTTGAATCAAAAGTTTGAAGCACTATCCACTCATGTGAAGCATTTGGATGTACAAGTTGATCAGACTTCCGAAGCTGTGAAAAGACAAGCTGGTGTCTTTCCTGGGAAAGTTGAGGAGAATCCAAAATCTTATTGTAAGTCTTTAGTTGGTGATTTAGAAGAAGGAACTGGTAATTTTGGAAAAGATGCAAATTTGGAGAAGCTGGAAAATGATGCAGAGGAATCTTCCCGATCGAACATACTTTGCCCGATTGGGCAACACGTCAAAAAAAATCCAGGGACATTTGATCGATCGGGCGCATCACTTCTCCCATTGATCCCTAAATCCGGAGAAGATTTAGAGCAAAATTCTCGATCGGGCATCCTTAGCCCGATCTAGCACCAAAAAGAAAAAGTTCCAGGAACATTTGATCGATCGGGCACATCACTTCCCTGATCGATCCCTGAATTCGGACAAAAAAAACATAACTATTTTCCCGATCGAGCATTACTTTCCCGATCGAGTAGAACATCCTGGAACCAAAAACTTCTCCAACTGCTTATACACCAAGAATTCCTTATCTGGTGCAACCTACGACGCCCATATCAGAGTTTGAAGATGGTGAGATGATTGGGAAGCAATCAAATCCACTTAGAAAGCTTCATAAGTTGAAAGACCCAGGGGATTTCTTTGCTCCTTGTTCGATCCATGAAGTAGAATTCACAGATTCTCTCTATGATACTGGAGCGAATGTGAGCGTTATGTCAATGGTTGTTGTAGAACAATTGGGATTATCAGGTATCAAACCATCTCACATGACTTTCACGCTTGGAGACAGGTATTAGTACAAGTTGGTAATTGTCTCGTCAATGTTGATTTCCACATCTTGGAGACAGGTGAGCATCCACATGAAACTTTGATTCTTGGGAGACCCTTTCTTGCAACCGTAGGAGTTGTTGTTGATCTACCCAATCGGTGTATTTCTCTGAAAACATCAACAAAAGGGTTTTCTCTCCAGCGATTCCCCCAAAGGGAACACCTAGGTTGACTATGGTAAAAGAGGAGGAGATGAAGCATGGATTTCATACTGAACTGGATCCTAAGTGTGTAGTTGTTGAATTCTTACACAAGAAGCCTCCAATCTCAACAAGGAATGGCAATTCCAAGGTTAATGAGAAGGTGAAGGTGAAACAAAAGCAGATAAAGAAGGAGTCTCAAGTGGCTTTGATCCTTCAAGCAATGGTTGCGGATACAATTGAGTACAAGGTGAAAAGCAAAGGGTTCTCAAAATCCTTTTTGAAGTTTATAGTTTTGCTCACCCCGGAGTTCAAAGAGAAAGGGATTGAGGTTGCAAAGGATGTGATGGGGAAGGTTCTGAAGCTAAAGATGTCTGGATTTGGACCTTGTTATAGAACATCGCTGGATGTTGATTCCATTCCCACCTAGAGGTAAATACCGTCAAGCTAAGTGACGTTAAAAAAAGCGTTGAGTGGGAGGCAACCCACAATCTACCGTCAAGCAAGGTGTTCGGTCGAGTCGGAGCAAAACGATGCATTTCAAGAGATTTCAGGAGATTTCATGAGATTTCAGAAGCTTGATCTGAAAAGATCCAAAATCCATAATGTAGTAACAAATCCCAAATGGCAACGATGCCAAATTGATAGTAGGATTTTTAAGTCCTAAAGGGTATCAATTACCCATCATTGTAGTATAGATGGGTTATCAATCCAAATGGGAGTGCACTAACAATCTGGAATGCAATGGATGCTTCAAAGTCAAGCTAAGCATTAAAAGGGGTGGTTTTGCTAAAAAGCAAAGAGAGTGAAAGATGTAAACAAGTGTGAAGCAGTTCCTGAGGACAAGGGTAATTGACTAAGGATCCATCCTGAACTACCTAAGTACCTAACATACCTCATATAATTAGCTAACCCCTAGACAGTGGCAACATAAGCAACCAATTCCAATCCCTTGGCAATCAATTTCAAACAAAGCAATCACAGACTTAACTCCCGTTATAGATGGTAACTACTAAGCAGGCATGAACAACAATCTACTATAGTCAATAAGCTTCCAAAACAACTAATCCCTTAGAAGGGGAAACGAATCTCTGAAATCACCTAGTTCCTGACATCTTCAATGTATCACCGTCAGGTGTTGAAGAGCCTAAAGGCGGGTTTTCATTTCTTCCCAGGATGAAATACAAATCAGCATTACGAGCAGGTGAAACATATTAGATTTAAAGACAGAAAACTTAGGTACTAAGGTGGAATCAAGACATCAACCCTAGTCTACCCCATCCTCAGGAACTTGATGGACTACTCACTACTCATGGAAACGAAAACAGAGAAAACAGACATCATGATTTCAAAGCTAAACATGCAGATCTAAGGAGAAGCTATGAAGAACAGCAAGAACACAAACCCAGAAACTAAGAACAACAATGAAATAGTAAAAAATAGATGAAGAACAAACTTAAAAAAGGAGATTAAAAGCTTAAAACGTAAATCAGTATGCACCAGCTAAACAGCAACCTAAATCTAAGCAAGAAAGTAAAAGAAAAACAATAGATTAACTTGAAACTTAAAAGAAATCTGGTTTTTACACCAAGAACATGAAGAACAACAAAGAGAATGAAAAACCTAAGACAAAACCTAAAAAGGAAAGAAAAACTAAGCTTATGCAAAAGGAGGAGAATTAGGGCTTTCATAGTGTTCAGAGAAAAGCCCTAATTCGCACTAGAGACAAAAGCTAATCATTTTCTTGGATCTTGGGTTTTGGTTCAGGTGCTATCCGGAATTGAGTTGGTCGGGTCGGAGCTTTTGCTGGTGCGTGATCGATCTAAAGTGTTGAGAGCTTGGACGTAAGCATTGAGATCGATCCAAGGTGAGACACATTTGAGAGTGAGATCGATCCAGGCATGCTTGAGCTGAGATTGATCCATCCTTGCTTCCTTCTTAGCCTTGCTTCAATTCCTTGCACTTCCTTAGCTTCATTTGAGACTACACAAGTTTCCTTGAAAGAGAGAGAGGGAGGTCGATCTGAGGTGAGGGTGGAGATCGATTCGTGGCCGAGGTTAAGGTCGACTCAGAGATCGATCCGGGATGAGATGGGATCAATCTAGGCTAGTGAGATCGATCTCAGATAGATCCAGGTGAGGCCGTGAGATCGATCCAAGTTGAAGCTGAGATAGATCTAGTTTTGGTCCTGAGATAGATCCAGGTTTGGTGTTGAGATGGATCCAGGTTTGGTGCTGAGATATATCCAGTCCATTCCATGTTAGGTGCTGCTTTTCTGAAATCTCACAAATCTTTCCCGGAAACTCCTAAAAGTCCTGAAAAGTCTCCAAAATGCGTGCATATGCAAATTTGATAAACAGAGATTTGCTAATCTATTGTCTAGCAAATACTTAAGTTTAATTA
>OVBE01017684.1:0-10328 GCA_900406425.1 Iberis pinnata
TTATTTTCTATATATATATATATATATATATATATGTCATTATTTAAAATGTTAATTAGGACATATAGTTCTCAATCTTTTTGAAGATAGAATTGTGTGTAAATAAAGAAAAAGTTTTAGAATCATATTTACTTGCCTGTGGTAAGCACTCTTCTGTTTCAGTTGCGGATGTTGAGTGTATTCATCCAGAATTTTTGAGACAAAGGTTGAATCACTTGAACCAATTCTGCAAAGATCTGCTTCTAATGCACTCAACCACTGTGACAATGGAGTAATATAAGTAAGTAACCATCACTGATGGAAGCAAATAGATATGTTTGATGTAGAATAAGAAACTAGATTATATATCGTATATTATGTAATTAACTTGATTACTCATAGTGTATTTACTATATTCCTAAAGAGAGTTAATTGTAATCTAGTTAAACGTGGAGTGTTTAACAATAGTAGCTAATGAACAAGAATTAAAAGTCATTTATAAGACTTTAATCAAGTGGTTAAGGATTGTGCAACTATATTATGAATTAGTATTTGTTGATCTAATTATGAGAAAAAATATAGGACCAAATAACTAGAGACACTAAAAAAATTTAAAGATCAAAACTTTGGTTATCGATCCACGTGTAGAACAATGTCGGCTCACAAATTTTAGGGATCCCGGACACAAATAAAATCCGGATCCGTTAAATTTAATTTCTCAATAAACTAATAGAAAAATTAATCAAATATTAATGTATTAGATTTTTATTGTAATTTTCTACAAATATAAACAAAATACTATTTATTATTGTTACTTTTAAATCACTATTTAAAAATAAAAATTAAAAATTAAAAAATGAACCCTAGTATTATCGGTTCAGAAGAGAGATCCGGTAGATTGCTCCTAATGTCTCTCTCACTGAACCGCATCAGCTAGTGTAGAAATAAATTATAGTTAACAACATAGACAACCATGCTTGTGATGAATAAGTTATTAGAGATAACTAACTAAACTAAAGAGATGTTAATGGTTCTATTTTTAATTGAAATTATGTGTTATTTAATTGATTATTTATGAATCTTACTGAGTGATTTATTATTGATTAAAATTCTTTGATTTTAGTGAATTAGAGAGTGTTTTAAAATTATAACTACAACGAAATTAAAAAATAAAAATAAAAAATTTAGTTATTTTAAATTTTCATATGGATATATAAATTCACTAAAATCATATATTATCTTTTATACACACCAACTATAGCTATTGTGGACTATATTATGAACTAAATCCAACAAAGCATGGTGGAGTAATTGCTTAACTAAATCTTGATAATAATAATATTAATTGGATCCCCATATCAAACAAGCATGTTGTCAAGCTGATATCATGTCAGCAACAAGCAACACTAAAGGCATAAACAAATGTAACATGATACCATAGAAGGCACAAAATGAGTAGCAAGACCACAAGCAAGCATTTCAGCACCATCTAATCTAGCTCCTGTTAGTCCAACATACTCTCCTAATCAATAAAAGACATAAGAAATAGTGAGGCTCAAATTTTCAAGTATATGCAAAACAAAATTAAAGAACTTTTTTACCAAAAAATCCAGAGAGTCTTGACAAGAAATATGAGGCCCCTACATCCGGAAAAAACCCTAGTTCGGTCTCAGGCATGGCAAATACCTTTTACAATACGCATAATCAAGATATTAATTAGGCTCCACACACACATATATATATATATATATATAATCTATTTTCCATCAAGGCATCTCGACACTTCAAATTTGAAGTGTTATGTTTGCTCCAAAGGCAACACTTTAAATTTGAAGAGTCGAAAGTGTTTATTGTACAATATGGCCCATATTTTTGTTCGCAATTAATTAACATCATACAATTTTATAAATAAATACAAAACACTTATCATTTAATTATAACATGCAATATTTATTAATAAGACATTACATTATGATGTAAATAACATAATTATTAGAAAACATGCCAATAACATCATGAAAAAATTCAAATATCAAATTATTAATTAACATTATTCCCATAATGCTTTCATATATGCTCCATCAATGCATTTCGAATTGATAGATGAGTCTCTTTATTTTTTTATCACCAAATTACGAGATATAAATTTTTGAAGTCGAGCATGTTCATTTATTGTCATTTTTACAGTTGGCTCGGGTGCTAATCTTTCATCTCGTATGGTCTCTCTTTTGTATTAAATTTTCTTGATTTTTTAAAAAAATATTAATGAATATCATATTTTAATATTATAACTTTAATTTATATGTTTTTAAATATAAGATGCATAAATTAGTATACATTTAAAATAAATCCTAAAAGTGTTGGTGCCAAAATAATTGGTATACAACTTCAAATTATTAAATAAATAAATCTAGGGACTAAAATATAATAAAAAGGTGACACTTCAAATTTAAAGTGTGAGAAGGTATTTGAAGTGTGAGAAAGTAACACTTTAAATTTGAAGTTTTGAAGTGTCTCTTTAGAGGAGAAAAAACTTTAAATTTAAAATTATAGAGTGTCCTTTGGAGATGTCCTCAGTGGACATATATATGTTTTAAGAATTAAAATGAATACCGTTTTTTCTGTAGCAACGCGAAATTGACCATGGATAGAGATACCAGCTCCGCCTCCCATTACAATACCATTTAAAATTGATACCTAAATCATATAATATATATGAAAAAGAACTAACATGAGTTTAATACACTTTGTTTCTCCACCTCGTATTAATTTTATTTAAATTATATAATAAGATTTTATGAATATTTTAAATTTTATGAATATTCTAAATTTATTTAAATATTTTTATTATTAATGAATTAATAAATTTAATACATATAAATTTTTTTATTTATTTTTTCTAATCCATTCGTAATTCCGCCGGTAACAACTGACAGAATATGTCTGTTAATAGCTGTCAGTCCACTGACGGATTATGTTCGTCAATATTTTGTTTGTAAGTTTCCGTTAGTACGTAATTACGTCTGACGTAAATACTGACAGATTCCATTACTGACGCGCTAGAACTGATGGAACATTTCCGTTGATAATCTGTAAGAAAACAATCGTTTCAGACGGATTTGTGACATATTTGTCCATCCATTAGAGCATTTTTTGTAGTGGTTGGTTAATCAGAGAGTAGATTTACTCTTTTACTATATACTTGGATATATATTCAATAACAAAAAGTACACATTCATTAGAGACCTGAGGTTTACTATTTGTGGCCATAACATAATTGAGAGTATATCCAGCTGCGAAGAAATCGGCACCAAGTTTCCGTTTGCCAAGTTTGATGTCACGAACCACAGTTAGAACATCACCACCAGCACAAAAGGCTCTTCCTTGACCCTTTAAGATCACAAGTTTAACACTATCATCCTTCTCATATGCTTGGAATAGTTGAAGCATCCTAGAGACCTACACATCAAAATTGATTCATAAATGATTCCAAAATATGTACATGTAAAACCAAAAGTGAATAGAGATTGAATACCATGTTGAAATTTAAAGCATTTAGCTGATTTGGTCTGTTAAGTGTTAATATTCTAACATTCAATTTCTCTTCCACCAAAACATGACACTGAGTAGCCATCATCTTCTTCTTCTTATTCTTTGTATCTTTCCAAGCATATATATATATATATATATATATATATATATATATATGCACATCACAATTGTGACAGTATGTAGCAAAAAAGAATATTTTTGTCTTTAGTATTTTTTTGTCGTTAAGTCAAATTTAAAAGTCATTATTGTTCATGGTACACTCAAAACATAATATAAAAATGCTATATGTTTATTCTTTCCTTATCAAGCTTATATATGTGATTCTCTAGCGCTAGCAAATCATTCAGAATATATTAAGTTGAGATTTTTCTCAAAAGTAGCAAAATAATGTGATTTGTAGACGACAATAAAACATAGTCTAAAGTTTTTATATATATCGTCGGTTTCCATGTGATAAAGACTAATAATATTTCATTAACTTTACAAACAAACAAAATCACAACATGATATTCAAGTGCATAAACCGTTTAGCCGTGGACAGGACCGGTCCTGAGATTTTAAAATATTTGAAAGGTCACAATCTACAACGAAAAATAGACCAGATTTGTATATTTTTTGGAAAATGGGACGTTTTCTTAACTAAATTTTAAAATTTGAAAAAAAGTCGCAAGCTTATGCTTGCTCTTATTAGGCTCAGAACCAGCTATGGGAATGGACATTCTCAATCTCACAGTAAAGGAAACAAAAGAATGTTATGATGTGAACTCTCGCTCACTAAACACACAATTTATTTGTTAGGTGGATGACTTATGAAATCGTGACACTTTACTACAAGAAAACACGAGCATTCTGACGGGCATATTCGTCAGAAACATGCATAAGTGACGATACACTGACGGATTCAAACCGTCAGTTACAAATGGTCGCTAATATCAATCCATCAATAAATCCATCAGTATTTGTGAAGAATTTATTGACGGCAATATACTGACGGAATTAGTGACGGATAGTTTCCATCGGTTATAGCCCCTTCTGTTTTTCGTAAAGTGAATACTTGTCAGTAATCCGTCACAAAAACTGACGGATTTATTGACGAAAGTACTAACGGATGGTGCCCATCGCTTTTAACTCGTCAGTTTTTCGTCAGTATGATCCATCACAAATACTGACGGGTATTAAAAAAACATTTTTTAAAAAATTAATTTTAATGGTAAATAATTAAATAATATTTAAATTATAAAAATAAAGTTTAAAATATTTAATAAAAATAAAATTCAAAATATTCTAAAATTAAAATCCAAAATATTCATAAAATTCTAAAATAGACATAAATAACAAATTTCGTAAAGAACCCCAAGGACACTCGAACCGTCGTGCCATATGATCCATAAACGCATCAATCTGTGTATGCATCTCAACTTGCATCCTCATTTGATCTTCCTTCATCTTCCTAATTTGAGCGTCTTGCTCCTCTTGACGGCCACCAACTCCTCGTCCTTCCTCCTCATTTCCTCCTCTCTAATAGGATCTCTTGCACCTCGGAATCCCGATCCGGAAAAGCAGTAGCCAACCATGTTCCCGAACCCGAACATGCAGTCCTTCGTCTTCTTCGTCTCATGAAACAAAAAAAAAACATTGTATTAGTATAGACAATATGAAATAGTATGTAATTTAATTTAAATATTCCTTAACTGAGAGAAAACTTCATACATGAAGTCCAAGGGGATGTCTTCATCCAGTGTCGGCTAAAAAGACCGGATCTCTTTGAACTGTTTTTTAGACGTTTCGACCAACTCCCGAGCAAGCGGGTCTTAAATCTCTCTGGTCTTCTTATTGGTGTGGAGATCCTATATAATCTCAAGCGACGTCGGATTATGGCTAGTCTTACGTCTCTGTTAAAAATTAAAAGTTTAAAATTTGAAATTTAGATATTATTATTCTAAGTCATACATACCAGATATCCATGCCAGGTGTATGAACTCTTCGAACCATAGTTCGTCATAGAGATCCCTCTTTCATCATGTTGGCTCAGTCGGTTGCCCCTGTTCGTGATAGATAATCCCTAAGTTCCTTCTTTACTCCAATATGTGATGTAGTCCTGTAGGAGTGCATTAGGGATGTCAGAGTGTTGCTTCCCTTCCTTCATCCATGCATCCTTCCAGGAGTAGATATGGTTGCGGAAAACTCTGTTGGCATTACTCTTGAAAACCTTCTTCACTATACTGGTCATTGCAGGGCTCCAGTTGTATTCAAGCTACATGAACACAAATTTAAAGTTAGCAACTTTTAATTTGACTTTAAATTTAATAAACGCATCGGAAATAAGATTCTTACCGCAAAGCAGTAAAACCAATACTCCCAATCCTCGGGAGGCATATTTACGAACTTGGGGTGGGCGACACATAGAAGATTCCAAAGCGGGAAACCACGTCGTCCCTTCCCTGCCAGAGGGATCCAGAAATAGCAACCGCTCCCGTCTTGGTTGGAGTAGTAGCTGCTCGATCGGCATATGCGGTAGATGCTACCGTCCCTACGGATCCTACTCTGGTGGTGGATGTTGGGGTGGCGGTTATGTCCTAAAAGCCATCAGAAGAGAAGCATGTGTGGACGGGACTGCGAAGGACGTGCCTTCCTCGGGAGCCGATGTGAAAATCCCATCCTGATACCTAAAATGACCTTAATTACTAAAATTACAGTCATTCAAATTTGTTATTGGTTTAAAAATTAAATAAACTTTCAAATATTAATTTGTTATTATTGTAATTAATTATTGTATTTTAAACGTAAATTTCAAAAATTTGTATTATTATTCATATATTATTCCTTAAGCATTTAAAAACAAAATTTTTAAAAATAATTAACCCTAAACATTTCTAAATCTCAAAAAATACAAAACACAATACCCTAAATCCTAAACATTTCTAAATATCACAAACACAAAACCGTAAACCCTAAATATTTTTAAATATCACAAAACACATAACCCTAAACATTTCTTAATATCACAAAACACATTTCTAAATCAAAATCTCAAACCTTTCTAAAAACAAACCAAATTCCTAAACTACTCAAATCTTCTAAACTAACCATTTAAATTCATTCAAAACTTCAAAACCCACTTAAATCTACCTAATATACTTACATAGAAATTGGATTCACCATTTGATCATTTGTAGGATGATGATTTTAAGAGATTTTGAAGCTTTTTGTTTTTTCGCGTGAAAACTGAAGAAGGAGAGTTTGGTTTTCGGATATAAATCCAAAGAACTGACGGGAAAATCCGTTAGTTTCCCGTCAGACATCCAAATAATTTAATTTCGCAAGTTTCCAAAATTTTTGGAAAGTTGGAACACGGCAAAACCCTAGATTTGTCAGTATGTCGTCAGTATTTCTGACGATATACAAACAGATCTAGTTTCTGATGGGTGTAATCTGTCAGAAATGCATGTCCTGTGATTGGCTGGATTTTCTGGCGGATTACGGATAGATCCTTATGAACACCGTTAGTAATCCGTCAGAAAATCTCAAAAACTGAAGAGATGGGTTTATGACGGATTACTAACGGTCTTCATAAAGATCTGTCAGTAATCCGTCAGAAATTGTAAAAAATGGTTTAGGGATTCATTTAGAATTTTATTTTTTATTAATGGTGATTAGGGTTCCAATTATTTACAATTGGTAACACATTTCATATCATAATGTATTAATAATTTAACATAATTACAATTTTTTATGTTTTCATGTTTTATTATTTGTAAGTTACGATTTATCATAATATAAGTTCATAAACACTTTTGGTTATAAACAACATATGTTTATGTAGTTTTCTCAAAAATGATTGAATAACTATTCAGAATTGTTTACAAATATAAAAGTATATCAGTTTATTCATAATTAGGGTTTGTGGTTTCAAATCCCAAATATAAACAAATGTTTAGGGTTTCAAACCCCCAAATATGAACTTAATGACGGATTACTGACAGATTTAGGGTTATCCGTGAGTAAATTCATACATACTTGAAATTCATAATTATATTCTTGAAAATAACTTTGGATCATATTTTGTATGGTTTAATGATGGTTACTCTAATTTCTTATGAAAACATGTTATCCATAGTTTTTCTAAAACTTATCTAGTAACTGACGGAATACTGACGGATTACTAACGAACAACCCTAAATTCGTCAGTTTTTTGTCAGTTACTAGATAATTAAAAAAAAAAACAATAACAACAGCATATATGTATATATAACAACATTATAACAACAATAAAGAGAAAATTATAAAATTATTATCTATCTACTCAAATGATGATGAATAATCTGAAGGAGATGAATCTGTGTCATCTTGAAATTCGTCACCAGACTACTCGTTCACGTCATGTATAACAACGTCTAGATCACCGAAAAAATGTGAAGTCAACCACAAGATTAACGTCCATAGAAGGTTGAATCTCATCTAATGAACCATTTCCAATTGGCTGTAGCAGTTCATGCTCATAAACGCTTTCTATCATTCTTCTAGGATTGATTTGTGTTACCATTATCCAAGGATCGTTCCTAGCTGAGATGTGTGGGTTCCAAGTTTTTTTCGGGATTTTATCGAAGTTACACCAAACTTGTCTACTTTAACACCTCTACCATCAGTTGTATGATACCAATCACACATGAAGACAACACATCACATGTTCAACATCCCTGAGTATCGGACCTCCAATATCTCTCGAAGAATGCCATAGTACACAACATCTCCAAAAGTAGACGATATGTCATGGTCTAATGTTGTCCTTTCCCTACCCAATTCGTGAACTTTAAATGTGAATCCTCTAGTGCAATATCTTGGGTAGGACATAACATTGTAGTTCGGTCCTCTCGCGATTCCAAGCAACCATGTGGGAAAGATTCGTCCAGTAGATGTTTTCTCTCAAATCTATAAACATATAAAAATTTGTAAAATTTTAGAATATGCGGAAAAAATTTATTGTTATTAGCAATTAAATAAATACTTACAAAATATTGCAGCCACTTATAATACTCTTCTTGTTTATGAGATTCTATTTTATCTTCAGATTTGTTTGGGAAGTAACCACGAACCATTCCCATGTACATCCTACAAAGTTTTAAGATACAAAAGTTATATACACGATCCGAATGAAAAAAAGAACCAAAAGTAAAATGTATTATTCATGTTTACCTTTCGTACTCTAACATATCTTCACAATTGCTGAGGATGTACGTATGTAGATGTTTCCACCCAGTTGCAGTAAGTTGACGAGTCTTACATTTTCCGCTAATTCGTCTAATTTGTTGGAACACACTAGGGACATAAGAACAATACGTAGGATGTTGTCCACCTTCGTCATGAAGATTTGTTCTATGACTTCTCATTGCCACATCCCTTGGAAAGTAATAATTCGTAAAATTTTCGGCTTCTTCGTTGATGCTTTGTGCCACAATAGAACCCTCGACTCTACTAAGATTTTTGACCTTTTTCTTCAGGTGGAACGTGTACCTTTCAAAAAGATACAACAACTGATATTGAACCAGGCCACCAAGTGATGCTTCACGATGAAGGTGAACCGTTACATGTTCTATGATGTGAGCATGGATGAACCAGAGCTTGAACCGGAGCAGCTTGAACCTGAAGGAAGGATCACGAGATCAAAGGCAAAAGAGCTAGCTAATTAGGCCCAAGTGATGCAACATTCAGAAGATGAAGATCAAGCTTGCAACATCTATCAGCTGTTCAGGCTTGAAGTTCTAGAAGAACCAGATCTCTGATCAGTTAGCTAAGTGGGTAATGACTGTACTCCTTTGTCCTTAGTCGAGATGATCGCTTTTTCCCATATTGGGTTTTTGGTCAATCACTAAGGTTTTAAAGAGGAACTTTATCCACTTCGTTAGAGCTTTCTGAAAAGAATTTAAATAAATACTTGGCGAAATAAAGAAGAGCTTCTAGAAGCTGAAACTTGCCTTCCAAGGCTAGCTTCTAGAAGTTGATTTCCATTCCCATTTTTTAATGGGCCTTTTTATTTCTTTTAATTTATTTCTTTTTATTTTCCCTTAAGGAATGGGATATGTTAGGAAAATCCCTAGGCTCATGTGCCTATATATAGGATTTGAACCTCTCTCTCTTTTCTTAGCAAGTTTTATGTCAAAACCCTTTTATATTGTTTGAGAAAAACAATTGAATTCTTCTTGCTCATTGGATTTAGAATCCCGACAATCTACATCTGTAAGAGATCCAGAAAGCCTACATAATCTTGATTGTTTATCTCATAAACCAATCAAGTTCTCCATTCAATTCTATTCACAAATCATTTCACAATCACCACAAACACATCACAAAACCATCGGCTAAAGACCTTTACCAAAAGTCTCGGCAAAACCTTCTTATCGCACCATCCGAGAGATCGAGCCATTAACATAGGCTGTCCAGCCTTGTGTCGCGGCTTTCCTTGTCCGTTTACCGAGCCAACTAGGACATCGGGCCATACCGCAAGTCACCAAGCCTGTCCAAGACCACTTCCTAGGTTGTCTGAAGCCGATACCAAGTCCGAGACATCATCTTGTCTAGCTGTTTGCTTCTGTCAATCAAGAGTTTGTCAGAGTTGATCCAGGAGCATATCAAGTGGTATCAGAGCCAACTCTGTACCAAAGGCTGAGCAAAACTCTAAAACCCTAATCTCCTCTTTCTTTTCGAAAAAGTTTCTGGTTTTTAGGTTAAAGAACCCTAGGTTTTAGTTAATTATTTTCGTATAGGTTAGATTAAAGAACCAGAATTTTGCATTGAATTAG
>OVBE01017685.1:0-10328 GCA_900406425.1 Iberis pinnata
TGTGAACTCCGGATATTGGGAATGTTTCCATGTATCCATTGGTTTTGTACCTCCTGCTTTTGATATTCATTGGCTGACACCCATTCCCAAAATTCCACTTGAGCATGCTACACTATGTCAGGTGGAGATTGAATATTACCACGATATAACACTGCGTTGCGGGCATTCCAAATAAACCATATCAGCCAGACAAAACTTTTGAAAGGCTCTGCCTGTATTGCAGATGATGAGCTCCGCAACAGAAGATATTGTATATTTTTAAAGAGATGCGGTGAAGGAGCAACCCCATCCTCAAACGAGATATTAGCTAAAGCCCAACATTGCCGCACAGGATGACATGTGAATAATACATGGTTTATTGATTCATCCTGAACACCACGTTGTGGACACAGCAGATCAACCTGTAATTTCCTTGATGCCAAACGCACATTGACCGGGACAGCACCCGACAATACTTGCCACAAAAATAACTTCATTTTAGCCGGGGCACTGATAGTCCAAATTTTCTCCTTTAACGAATTAATCGAGGGTTCCTGAAGAAGAACTAAAGAGGAGATATCATTAGTTACCAGGAACTTATATCCGGATTTCACTGTATACTGCCCAGATTTTGTGAAATGCCAGCAAAAATTATCAACCACTAATCGCGATGGCCGAATACTTAAAACTGACGCCACATCACTTGGGTCAATTATCCACCAAAGGTTTATTCCACCCATGGGAAATGGGGTCTAATAACTCATTAACATGCATCTCCTTATTGATAGTGTTTATTCTGGCTTT
Organism: Iberis pinnata; assembly: GCA_900406425.1. Taxonomy (NCBI): domain Eukaryota; kingdom Viridiplantae; phylum Streptophyta; class Magnoliopsida; order Brassicales; family Brassicaceae; genus Iberis; species Iberis pinnata. Next base: position 784 of record OVBE01017685.1, read on the forward strand.
GGGTGGTCTCGCTCGAGCACTCGATATCAAGTTATCAGACCAAAACTTAATATTATGACCGGTCCCAACTAGTCTTCGCACACCATTCTAAAATCGATGAATTGTATTCCAAATACTCCGCCAGCCATAAGAAGGTCGGTTTGGTTTTGGCGCCTGAAACGGGGAGTTACCAAGAAAGTATCTACCTCGCAGTGCTTTAGCCAATAACGAGTTGGGATATTGATGTAGTCTCCACAACTGTTTTGCCAATAGAGCCTGATTAAATTTCTATAAATCCTTAAAACCCAAACCACCCCAATTCTTGGGTAAGCACATCCGAGCCCAGGAAAGAAAATGTAAACCTCTGGATTGGCCACTAGAGCTCCACCAGAAATCGGCCACTGCACCAGCTAGTTTTTTTAATAATTGTTTCGGTAAGCTGAAACAAGACATCACATAAGTAGGCAAAGCCTGTGCTACCGATTTTATCATGATCTCCTTACCTCCTTCAGAAAGAAGTTTCGCAGACCAACCATTGATCCGGCCATTAAGTCGATCCCGAACATATGAAAAAACATGAGCTTTTGAACCATGAAGATGTTCTGGGATCCCCAAATAGTTTCCAGCTCCCCCAAATCGGTAAATACCTAATCGATGTTGGAGCAATAATCGATCCTGGTGCGGGAAACGCTTACCAAAAATAACCGTATTTTTCAAAATTGATACATTGACCCAAGGCTTGTCCATAGAGATGGAGAATTTGTGCCACATACTCTACTTGGCCGAGTGTGGCTTTGCAAAAGAAAAGACTATCATCAGCAAAAAGCAGATGAGAGATTGGGGAGAAGCCCTACCAAATTTAATACTTTGAATGTGCTTTCTAGATTTCGCTTGCGTAAGATTAGCAATAAGAACCTCTGTGCAGAGAATGAACAAAAAGGGAACTAAAGGATCCCCCTGCTGGAGTCAACGGGACGGTTGTATCATCTATTTGGGGTTTCCATTGAATATAATGTGATACGAGACAGTCTCGACACAAGTCATAACCCAATTAACCCATTTAGCAGCAAAACCCATTTTGAGTAAGGTGGCACGGAGGAAACTCCATTCAACGCGATCATACGCTTTACTCATATCCGTTTTTATGGCCATAAAATCTTTCATACAGCTTATTTTGGATCTTAGGGCGTGGAACGCCTCTTGCGCCAGAAGAATGTTATCGGTAATAAGCATGCCAGCCACAAAGGCTGACTGCGTCTCAGAGAACAAATCAGAAAGTATATGTTTAAGACGATGGCATAGCACTTTGGATATGATTTTATCACATACATTGCATAAACTGATGGGACGAAATTCCGTCATTGTTTTGGGCCATTCAGTTTTTGGAATCAGACAAATGTGCGTTTCATTCAATCGGGGATCGAGAATGCCTGTCACTATAAATTTACGAACCATCGCAATCGCATGATTACCACCAATATGCCAAAATCGTTGATAAAAGAGAGCGGTCATTCTGTCAGGCCCCGGGGCCTTTTCCGAATGCATTGAGAAGACTGCTTCTCTTACCTCCAAATCTAAAACCGGTTTTAATTGTATTTCATTCATCTCATCTGACACTAACCTTTTAACCGGCTCAAGAGAAAGATCTAAGCTCCCAACATTTGATGCTTGAAAGAGAGATTGAAAATAACTAACCGCCTCAAGCGTAATATCCTCTTCCTTTTCAGCCCAAACTCCAGTTCCCGAAGTTAGCACTGTGATCCAATTTCTACCTCTTCTATGTTTGGTAGTAGCGTGAAAAAAATTGGTATTTTTATCACCCTCCTTTAACCATGTAACACGACTTTTTTGTTTCCAATAAATTTCTTCTTCGGTGATCATTGCCCTCAATTGATCAGACAACTGAGTAATTTCCTCCATATGATTATCATCACTAGAAATTGCACTATCCAACCGTTCTTTTAAAGATTCTAGCTGAGTGCCAGAGTTTGTGTTGGATTTTTTCCTCCACTTTGAGATCTGACGTCGACAAAATTTAACCCGATCACCCAAAAACATCTCATGAGATGCATTAGATCCATTCCAGCCTTGTTGGACGATTTGCTCAAAATTTGGCCGTAGAAGCCATCTTTGGTCAAATCGAAACTGATGTGTCCCCCGAATCTGTCTTTGAGCATAATGAAAAAGGATCGGTCTGTGATCAGATCCTAGAAATCGTAAATATTCCACATGTGACTATGTAAACATGTCAAACCAATCTTCATTACCAATAGCTCTATCGAGACGACATCAGATTATATTCTTTCCCCGATGGCTTACCCAAGAAAGACTATTTACCATAAAAGGGAAATCCATCAAGCCGCAGCATTGTCGCATTAAACAGAAATCAAGAAAATAACTCTCATGACGTGTTCGACCTCCTTGTTTTTCATGATGATCAACAATTTCGTTAAAATCTCCGATCATGGCCCAAGCTCCATATCGATTTGAACTAATTCGTTTTAACCGTTCCCAGACTATATCACGTTTATCTAGATTAGGATGACCATAAACAAAATAGATAAATATTTTTATTTCCATCCAAAGTAACCAAGGTATCGATTATATTTTTATTATGAAAAAGTACTTGAACATTAAACTCTTTTAAAGCGGAAAGGGGTAATCCTCTTCTATGATCAGACGAGTCAACAATAAATAAAAAATAATAACCCAGATACGATTGAAGATCTTGAAGAAAATCTCGATTCTGCTTTGTCTCCATTAAAAAAAGAAAGCCCAGGAAAATCGTACGCCGAAGATCCCATAACCGCCGAACTGTCAAGAAGCTTCCCGCTCTTTTACAGTTCCAACTCAATATCATTTAACATGTTGCCTGGTGGTGTTCCTCATCCACCTGGCTTACAAAACTCTCAGATTTCTTCTTACTCAAAAGACCCATCTCTGAGTTGGATGGGAACATCTCATTTGTCAGCTCTGAGATTCTAAAGAGGCGAGATGTCTGATTCCTCAATCTGGAACCACGAAAAATGGAATGACTAATTTTCTTCTTGGCTTGTAATGCCTTGCTAAGAAAGGCAGCCCTCTTGGCTATTTTCTTTTTACCCTTAAGAGTTAGGAACATCTTTGAAAAAACTGGTGCAGCTCCGGTTACACCTGTCAGATCGCGACCCTTTTTCAATATGCTTAAATTTGATTGGGTATCCTGGTCAAAATCAAACTTCAAAAATTCCTCAACATCTTGTTCTTTTAATAACAAAAAAATTTCTTCCCAGCTTTGTGGAAAATCGACAGACAGATTGTCAAGAGGGCCCATAAAGAATTCAGAAATTTCACCAATTTCTAAATCCTGGCCCAGCCCAGAATCTGTTAAAGCCCGCATCCCATCGTTAGTCTGATCCTTCTCTACGACAGGGGCCTTGCCCATTCTTATTTTATGATTTACTCGGCCCACCTGGCCCAAAAGTCCATCAGAATGTGCTTGTGTCACCTGTTCCTGTGCCATAGATACCTTCGAAAGCCTCATATCATTTAATTGAACCAGGCCCATTTGCTCAGCTTCCTTATTAAGTTGGTTCCCTTCCGATTGATTTGCCTCGGGAAAGCCCAGTGGGTCTTTGCTAACTATGTCCTGCTTTCCAATCGATCTGGTGGGCCCACGATTAGAATTCGCTGCGAGAAGCCCAGAAGCTGCGGTCTCTAGTTCCTGGCCCATTAGAGCATTGGCGGTTATCCCTTCAGCACCAGAAGCCCCATATTTTACGGTGACTTGGGGATGTGCACCGGAACATCCACCGGAACCTGTATCCGACACCTCATCAATAGCCAATGCTTCGGGAAAAAGCTTGCGTTTGAGTGGTGGCCTGTATGCAGTCTGTTCATTACCTCGACTAGAGCCCTCACCGGCATTTAACTGACGATTTTTCCAATAGTTACGGCGGTGATCGGACGGTCCTGCTCCCCGCACATATTTGTGTGGACCTCCATCGGAATTACCATTTTGCCTAAAAGGTTTCTTCTCCATATACTTTTGTAACAACGGACTCTCAAACACATCATGTGTTAATTTCTTACATCTCCGGAAAAATCCATGAACATTTTCATATTTCAATTTAACCTTGAGCAGATCACCATTTGGCAACTCAAGCTCACGATTGAAAACCAGAGAATTTTCCGTATCAATGATAACACAAACCTTTCCCTCGTGGACATCTACCACCACACACTCACTGAGTTCTTCCTCGATACTTCTGTAGAGTGATTCTACTCTGTAAATGGCAGGTACACCAACGATGTAAATCCAAAAAATTATTGAAGATGGATAATCCAATCTAGAATTCAGTACCCAATGGTCCAAGGTTGTCATCCATCGATCAAATAAAAACGGCCTTAAAGCCAGAACCCTCTCTAAGTCCTCTTCCTTTTGGAATCAGAATCTAAATCTGAACCGAGCACTTCCCAAGTCATAGCCTTGCACATGTCTCGAACAAGCCCAAACTCGAGGAAAGACTGTGACCAACTGTTTCACATCTGGCCCTTGACCAGTTTGATTCAAAACTCGGCCAACCATAGTTTTTTCAAAGCTCTTAACCAAAGCGGAGTTATCGAAATTGGTTAATTTCAACGGCGGGATCTTAGGGCGGTTGTCCTTACCCCCATTACCAGAGAGAAAATCACTTTGCTTAGCCATTCTCGCAAAGAATAAAAAGAGAGAGATCAAAATCTGAATATTGCGAGAATGCCAAAAGAAAAAAGGATATGTAGAGCATACCTAAAAACCGTTATATATCGCTGGAACCTGTCCTTAAACGGAGATGTAGAAATCGGAAAATGAAATCTTTGCTTTCCAAAACTGTAAACCATGAATTGTCCATTGCAAATCCAGATCGATTCCCAACTAATAGACTTTCTTTGTTCAAAATCCCAAAAGATCCAAATGAAATCAGAGAATTTTTGAAAAGTAGATCAAAACCCAAATCATAGATTGATACACATTAGTAAGATAATAAATCGCAGATCTGAGAAATCTGAACCAGAAAAAAAAAATCCATGCGAGACTTAATCTAGAAAAAGGAAGCACCGTCGAGTCTTCTGTTAACTCTCGCCGGAGGTGATCGCCGGAAAACCAGAGAGCATCTCACACTACTTGGGTTTATTATGCAAATATTTGAACATAAATTTTGCCCAATTAATTTTAAAGCAATTATATATTTTATGAAACTAACAAATTATTGCTTTACATAATTTTTTTTTAAAAGATGTCATACATAAAAGCATATTAAAAAGTACAAATTACAAACGGGAAAGTGTTTAATTGTAATGTTGATGTGTGCCAAACTTTTTCCATATATTCTCAACCAAATCCTCTTTTAATTGTTGATGTACGCTATGATCACGAACTCGGAATCGATTGTTCGTCATATTGCCGATATTTGAAGGCATATATGTAGAGAATGTGAAATTGACTTGCGATGTTCGGATTGAGTCTACTTGTGTGAAGTCCGAGATATCAAACTGAGTGTAGTGATCTCGTTCGTCTTCTACTATCATATTGTGCAAAATGATACACGCTCTCATGGTCTTCCCCACCTTTACCTTATTCCAAAAAAGAGTCGAGTTTCTAACTATCGCAAATCAGTCTTGCAAGACTCAAAAGGCACATTCAACATCTTTTTGTGCTGCTTCTTGATATATAGCAAATAATGATGCCTCTGGACCTTGTGGAGCTGGAATATATTGGATAAAAGTATCCCATTTTGGATAAATACCATCTGTAAGATAGTATGCCATGTAATACTCATGTTTCTTGACAATATAATTAATTGTTGGAGCTCGACCTTGTATAATATGGTGACATATTAAGAATATTTAAATTGTTTAACGTACCTGGAGGTCCAAAAAATGCGTGTCATATCCAGAGATCATGTGAAGCTACAGCCTCCAAAACGATTGTTGGCTTTTCGGATCCACGTGTATATTGGCATTTCCATGCGGTGGGACAATTCTTCCACCCCTAATGCATACAATCGATGCTCCTATCATCCCCGAAAATCCGTGTATCTCTCCAATGTTGCGTAGTCTTTAAAGATCTTCCGGTGTTGGTCTCCTTAGGTATTCATCACCAAATATATTTATGATCCCTTCTACAAAATGTTCCAAACACGCAAGCGCAGTGGTCTCACCAAGCCTAAGATATTCATCAACCGCAACAGAGGCACAACCATATGCCATCATACGTATTGCTGTTGTTGACTTTTGTAGTGCCAAGAGGCCGATCCTTCCGATAACATCTTCTCTTTGTTGAAAGAATGGAACTTCACTGGAGGGTCGATCAATAATACGAATGAACAAGGGGTTATTCATTCTAAAACGGCGTTGAAACATCAGAGGATGGTAAGTTTCACCTTCATCAAAGTAATCGTTCCATATGTGGATGTGTTCTTCTTCACGGTTTCTCTCAATGTAGGATCGTTTTTTCCTTACGCTGGGTGCTTCTTGACGATCACCAGATTGAATTACGATATTAGTGAATGTTTGGTCAAACATTTCTTTGAAGTACCCTTGTAGTCTTTGATCGAAAATTCTTCAAAGTCTTCATCCACCAAGTGGTAAATGTTTCTTTAAAAGTTTGTTTGTGAGAAAATGTTTTGAAAGAACTTTATGAATCATGGTTAACTTAACGGGAAAAATGTTTCTTTATGTCAATTGTTCTTAACAAGATCACAAGGTCTTACACAAAATGTTCTTTTATGTCACTAGGTCTTACACAAATTGTATTATATGTCACAAAAGTCTTACACGATTGGACTTATATGTCACAAATGTCTTACACAATTGAACTTATATCAAACTTGTGATTAAAACTAACTAAACATTTAAAATCTCACAAAATTCTTATTAAAAACTTATTGCATAAACCAAACAAAATGTCTTATTAAATATTCAAAATCAACCAAAACCACTCATATTACATCATTGGCCTATTCGTAGAGTTAAATTATGTTAATCACTAAAGGTTTAAGCTATCGCAACCAAAATGGCATCATCTTTGTGTGTTTATTCTATCTTAACCAACCTGATGATTGAAGCAACAATGACTGAGATTCGCTTCATCTGAAATGTCACACTATGTATGAGACTTGATTATACAAATGGTAGAACACACTCTGTGCCACTACCCACCTGAAATTCAAACACTTCAAAATCAATTACCGTCCAATGTTTTGTATGAAAACAATGGATTCTTTATCAAATTACCAGACAAAGTTTGGTCCAGTTTGTGAGACAGCATTTAATTCATTAGTTTCTACACAATATACACAAGACATAGATTGCAATCATGTTAATGTTAACAAAAAAAACTTAAAACTCAATCACATTAATAACAGAAACAAACTTAAAACTAAAATTAAAACTAAATCAAATTCATCAGAGATAATACACTACATTCACATTCACATTCACATTCACATTCACATTCACATTCACATTCATCAGACTAAGCACAAAGACTCAATCACAAGACAAAGATTCAATCACAAGACTGATAATACACTACATCATATTCAAACATAAACATTACAAAAATCTTCTGTTACATACATTACACACATGACAAAGAAGAAACACATACATTTAGATTAAAACAAATAGCAAACACAAAAAGTTACCAAAACAAAAACATTTAGATTAAAGATCCTCCTTAAGAATGTCATTGATTAGCTTCTCCTTCATGCACTTTCTGACTATGTGAGTGGCTCCTTCTTAGATAGGAGATTGTCAAGAAGGTTCCGCTTCTCAAGCTGCTTCTTCAGTGCCAAATCCTTCTCCTTGATGGACCACATGTATTGGTAGAACAAAAGTGATGATGCCTCATATTATGTTGATTCTGCTTTGGTAGACTTCTTTTTTCCCTTTGCAGCCTCACACCTTCTGGCCTTGGTTCAACATATTCAGCTTTTGGAAACATGGAGCTTGCTTCTAGCTCATTCAACTTCCTCTTCTTTGAACCTCCCTTAGCATTTCCACTTAAGAGAGAACACCATTTCTGGTCAAACCTTAACTCTAACCATGCATGTTCTAAATTGAACTTAACCTTGTGATCCTGAAGATAAATGGCATAGGCATTCTTAAACACATCATCATCATTCATACCACTGGATTTTTGTCTTGTTGCAGCCTCAAATGCACCAGCAAGCTTACTAACGGGATCATTTATTTATTGCCATCTTTACTTGCAGTTCATTGGCTCTCTCTTCTCAATATCTTTCAGCTTTGGAGAAGCATTGAAGTACAAACATACATGCTTCCAGAAAGTGTTTTGTCTTTGTTCATTGCCTACCACTGAATCCTTTGGTGTGTTGAGCCCTGAAGAACAAAGAACAACATCTTCTGTGGGACTCCACTTTCTTCTTTTCTCATTGACAGCAGCAGCAGGAGCAGTTACTTGCTCAGAAAAGTGTAGCACTTGGGTTGATTGAAGGCCAACAGAAGGAGAAAAAGAACCCATAGGGATATGGGTTCCTTGTTGACTGCTTAGAAGTTCTAAGAAATTTGAGGGTTGAGAAAATGGATCCATGAAAGAAATTGTTTCTGATTTTTTTGTTCAGCTTAAGTTTTCAGATGAGTGAGGAAGAAATGTTTACGTTTTGTTTGAGTTTAATAGAGTTGATGGTCTACAAGTTTAGTTGTTATCTAGCATACAATGTTAGTTAAATCAAACATTAACACTACAACAACCAAATGTTTGTGAGAACAAACTAAAGCTTGATCTCACAAACCATTACTAATGAATGAATTCACTATACAATCAGCAAATTTTATGGATTCTTTCACAAGAAAAATCAAAGAATCCACAAAGAATTCACACAAAACAAGCTAATACTAATTCTAAACTATCACAAAGAATTCACACTTATGGATTCTTTCACATAGTTAATACTAATTCTAAAATATCACAAAGAATTCACCAAAACAAGCAACATACTCTGATTTTTTCACAAAACAATCAAAGAATTCACATAAACAATCAAAGAATTCACAGAGTATTCACAAGCAAAAGATTAATCATTTCCAAATTCCCAATCCTTATTCAAAATTAATCACAAACTAAATTTACCTGGTTTGTTGATATAAACTTGAAACAAATCCGATCTCCTCTTCTGCTTTTCTCTTCTTCTTTTTTTCTGAAATTCAAAAAAGAACATGCAAAGCTTCATAAATTCACAAAGTCAAAGCAAACAAAACAATCAAATGAAAAGACATCTAAATTGATTACAAAATACTTCTCAAGATTTATAAACCTAAACCCACAATCGAAAATACAAATTCACCCAACAACTAAATCAACCACCATAGAACGCAAATAGAGAGTTAGGAGATCACTTATCTTGATGATTTTGGCATCCTGCGACTGGATTTGAGCACCATATTCGCTGGAAACCCAATTTTGATTTCGCGGAATCGCAAATCGAATTGCCTCGGAGCAAACTTTCTATCGTCTCTCGCATTGTTTTTTTGGGCCAATCACGGCATGCCACGTGGTGATTCTGATCCGGTTATAAAGAAGA
>OVBE01017686.1:0-10328 GCA_900406425.1 Iberis pinnata
GGGCCGATATTGCAATGCAGATCTACAATAAGCAAGGAGAGCCGAGTTAGGAACAATACAAAATAGATTATGCATGTATTTCAGCTCGGCGGTCCTAGGTGGTATCTACCAAAGGTATCGGCCCATTTTCTTCTCAGGATCCTCCCTATGTCTCCTACAGACTCTGGACAGACCTGCAGGAAGAAATACTTTGTTTTCCAATTGTGGATTTTATCTCCTGAACCGACGGTTATCAGTTTATACTGCTGCTTGAAGTTAATATAGACGAAGCCGGTGTTTATTTTTGTTCCCTTTTGAACAATCGGATTAATTGACGACATGTTCTCTAGGTACCTAACACCGAGCTCNTGTACCTAACGCCGAGCTCCACCTGCAGTCTCTGACCATGTGCTAGCATGGCAATCATTTGCCTGATTGAGGGGGTAGACATCTGAGAGATTGCGATTTTCCGTCTAGCACAATATGATATGAGTAACCTCGGCATAGGTACCCAAAGATGACACTTCCTAAACAGGGATTCATACAAACACACATAACCTTGGGGACAATCCCAGGGCCTTTGATTCGGCTTCGGGATTATCATTGAAATCCCGTTTATATAGGGGAAGTCGTCGACAAGCTTTTGCAGCGACTTCAAGTTGGGTTTTGTAGGTGCGAGACCTGTCAGGTCGTCATCTGGAGCAGCCCAGTTGCCTTGGGGAACTCGTTCATCCAAGTCCATCTCTACATCGTCGACACGCAGGTCATCGCGAGAAGCAGAAGATTCAACAAGGTTGGTACGAGATGAAGACATAATTACCGATCTAGTTACTTTAACCGTCGAGCTAAGATTCTAGAGAAGAAAGTAGAGAGAAGGAAGAGCGATTTCTGAAAACTTGAAGTTTAGATATGAAGTGGCGAAGGGGTATTTATACTTTGGAGAGATAACGGTTACCGAGGCGCGTAATGATTACGCGTGGGAAACTCAAAAGGTGCGACTCTTTAGCTTCCCCCTACAAAAAAACAATTCAATAAAGCCTACGAAGAAGATTCGATAAAGCCTACGAAGCACTTAATGCACTTTAGCCAAAATGAACTTTATTCAGAAGATCATTCGCTGATTTATAGTTCCATCGCCGACCTGGGGAAGACTAACTGTTGATACCAGGTGTAGCACCTACCCTAAAAGCCCATTTCGACTCAAGGCCCAAATAGACGCCGACGTGGCGAAGAGAAGGGGCCCAGGAAGAAAAGAGCTATGTGGGCCGACCAGACGAGCTGGGCCGTCCAGCTCGTGGCCCATTAGGGTTAATTCAATGTAATTAGGGTTTTGAGCTTGTATTCTCACTATAAATACTCATGTAATCACTCCTTAATGATATATGAAATTCTTCTAAGCTTTGACCCACATAATCTAAGACATAAACCTAATAATTAAGTCTTGATTCAACACCGGCTCTGAATAGGATCGGACCTAATGTTGATGTGGGCTCTCCCTCGCTCATCTCTCTTGATATTGCTCGGTTTTAAAATTGGACCCAACACTGATGTCTACAAACGCTCATATCAAAATTGGACCGATCGGTCTAGCTTGCACTTGCTTCATCTGCGAGGCAGCTTGACCAGTCTTTAGTAAAATAGCCATACTTTTGATTGCACTGATGGATCAACTTCAAACAACTTCCATATAAAATCTAACTCACGTGGCTATCTTGTGTCCAAATTTCAGCTTCATCCATCGGTGGGAACATCTTCAAACGTTGGAAAGATTTTGACCTTTCTGCCGGATTATGCACCTAAATATGCCAATTTGCATCCAAAACATCTCGAACACCTAGAAACCTGTAAAACATACCAATTTTGCAGAGAAAAGCTCGGATAACGTTGAATATAAAGCATTAAGGCTCCCTATAAAGCGTTAAAACCGAGTAATATCAACTCCCCTAGACTTAGATATTTGTTTGTCCTCAAGTAAAGCAAGACCAAATCTGGTGAAGAGGTTTGAAAAGGACCACACAGAAACTCACAAAATCTCAGAAACCGTAAGCATAGTCCCAAATTTCAAAAGATAGCAATCTCAAACAACTACCTTGACAAAATTGTTTACCGCCACTAAAACTAAAAACCATTTCCTACTCTAAATTCTAGATCAATCAAGTATCAAATCATATCAACCAGCTCTTTAAATTCAATTAAGTTCAGATACATGCATTCTAACATATGGTATATCAATCAAATTCCTCAAGTACCTTTTCTATCTAAATGCCCATACCAAATAGAGCATCAACCGACTTCCGGTCCTGATCATTTTTCCCCCTTTCTCACTTCTTTTTTCTTTTTTTCTAAAGATTCACACTTTTCTGCATTTTTCTTTTTCTTTTTTTTATTCTTTTCATGTTCGCACTTTTCTGCGTTTTCATGATTCTAACTGCTTTTCAGCAGCCTGGCAATGACTACGGACTTCTAGGCCACGCTTTTTGGTGAATACCTATCTAGATTTTCATTAATCTATCAGAATTAGTTTTAGATTTTTATTCTTAACCTAGCATAATTAGTTTAAATCTAACGTTGAATAGAAAGCATAAATGATCACTATAAATAGTTCTCAACTCAAAGGACCGAAACCTGCATTAACAATTTCTTTGCTTTCGGATAACCTATCAACAGATTGGCTTTAAAGAAAGACTGGGAAGACCTCCAGGAAAAAGACAGATACAACCGAGCCAAAAGGCACTTGCAGCCTTAGCTTCAAAAAACAAAAGTCTGGCAAATAGCTGCCTCGCCGAAAAGGAAGTTTACACCCATCATACCATCTGGAACAGGACAAAAGAGGACACTTCTAGGGCTGCCTCGGCCGCCTCAAACTGATACAGAAAATCCGAGACCTTCAAATTGCCCGCAAGCAAAACCGATGGATTTTCAAAATCCATCTGGTCCTCTTCCTTAAAGATTGTAGCATGGAACTGTCAAGGGTTGGGGAATACCAAGACAGTTAGGGGAGATTAATCGTTTACAATCTCCGGACTTTATATTCCTCTCGGAAACAAAAAAAAATCTAGATGTATTTTTTCTCCATACGATTCAATTTCTAAATTTGAAAAAACATGTAATAGTATCCCCACATGGTCACAGTGGTGGAGGTCTTATTCTTCTTTGGAAGAAAGAACTTTTGTAATAGTAATCTTATCAAGTGAAAACCTTATTGATGTACAATTTTGTCATGAAAAATCATTACTTCACTTATCCTTTGTATACGGCAATACTGACATTATACAGGGAAGAATACTTTGGGAAAGGATGGTTGCTTCCTCCATGCTTAGACAAGGAGCTTGGCTTGTCACATGAGATTTTAACGACATTCTAAGAAATGAGGAAAAAACTGGAGGGGTTTGGCGATCCGAAAACTCTTTTACGGATTTCCAAAATTTTATGCCAGCCGGAAATCTGTTTGATATATGTCACTCCGGTGACCCGTTATCTTGGAGAGGAGTTAGAAACAAACAAAACGTAAGAAGTCGGCTTGATGGAGTGGTGGCTAATAGTGAATGGTTTGATCTCTACCCACTTTGCCGATGTGAATACCTTAACTTCGAGGGATCCGACCATAAACCTTTGATTACACACCTTGACACCTCAATGAAAAAGAAAAGAGCATATTTCGTTTTGATAGACGCTTAAAGGACAATGAGGATGTGAAACGTATCATTAACTTGGAATGGAAAAAGAAATGTCACCTTGATGTAGGCAGTCGTATCTCACGAGTTAGAGGAGCTATAGTTCGTTGGTCGAAAGAACAATATGACCTAAAGATGGCAAAAATCAAAGAAGACAAGGACAGGCTTGAGTGAGCCTATACATAGCCAGGTGTCAATCAATATTTAATTGAGAATATCAATACTTCTCTAAACAAGGCTTACCAAGAAGAAGAAGCGTAGTATATTACAATGGCTCACTCTAGGAGACCGTAATACTAGCTTTTTCACGCTATCTCGAGAGGGCAAAGGGCTAAGAACCTGATCTCAGTAATGGAAGACACTCATAGAGAAGCGTTCTTCAAAGAACCGCAAATCATCAAAATTATCCAAGATTACTTTACAGAGATATTCAACTTTCATACGACAAGTTTTGATGAAGTTATGAAAAAAGCAAAAATCACAAAAGTTACGGAGAAAGCAAATACCCAGTTAACCCGAGACCCTACTTCAACAGAAATTATGGAAGCTTCCTACTCTATTCACGCTGACAAAGCGTCGGGACCGGATGGATTCTCTGCTAGCTTCTTTCAAGCGAATTGGGAAACATTGGGTCCGGCAATCATTACAGAGGTGAAAAGATTATTTGCGACGGGCAAATTACCGCAAAAGATAAATGAAACACACATTCAACTTATTCCAAAAGTACATGGACCGTGAAAAGTGTCAAAATATAGACCAATTTCACTTTGCAACGTTTATTACAAGATAATCTCGAAGCTTCTAACAAGAAGACTTCAACCATTCTTGAAGACCTTAATATCCGAGAATCAATCGGCCTTTATCCCCGGAAGAGCATATCGGATATGTGTTGATAACACATGAAACCCTTCACTCTTTAGAAACCTCGGAAGCAACTAAGCGGTGTGCAATGGCCGTTAAAGCCGACATGTCCAAGGCTTATGATCGCCTCGAATAGAGTTTCATTAAAAAAAATTAATTAAGTTTGGATTTCATAACCGATGGATAGAGTGGATAATGGAGTGTATCTCAACGGTCACCTACACCTTTCTTTTTAATGGTTCGTCACAGGGTTTTGTGAAACCAAGCCGAGGTATTCGTCAAGGGGACCCACTCTGGCCGTATCTCTTTATCCTATGTAATGAAATTCTCTCTATACTATGCAAACATGCGGCTTCATCAGGCGGATTTCAAGGGTATAGAGCAGCCATCGGAAGCCTGAGATTGAATCATCTCCTCTTCATGGATGATACTATGTTCTTCTGCGCTACTTCCAAAAAAAGCGTTTCAACTTTGAAAGAGATTTTGAACATGTATGAAAAGGCATCGAGCCATTTCATCAATGTTCAGAAATCTTATATCACTTTCTCTCGGAAGGCAAATGACACTCTAAAAGCGAACATCAAACACACTTTAAAGATTACAAAGGAGGGAGGAATGGGAAAGTATTTGGGTTTGCCGAAATTATTCGGGAAAAAGAAAAAAGACTTCTTTGCTTCCATCATAGATCGAATACACAAAAAGACTATGAGTTGGTCAACAAGATTTCTATCTACGGCGGGCCGTTTAACGATGCTAAAAAGCGTCTTGTCCACAGTACCGACCTATACCATGTCGTTTTTTAAGATACCCTTATCCCTTACCAAGAGCATACAATCGGCCCTAACAAAATTTTGGTGGGATTCTAAGCACAAAATTAGAAAAATCTCATGGGTGGCATGGAATACACTCATAAAGAACAAAAAAAAGGTGGTTTGGGCCTTAGGGAAATAGAAGCGTTAAATACCGCCCTTCTCGGGAAGCTGGCTTGGCATATTTTAGAAAATCCTGATGGTTTACTTGGACGTATCCTCAAAGGAAAGTACTTTCTGGACTCACACTTTTTTTGGAGATACCCAATCCTCCTCTTCCCACGACTAGCAAGGGATAGAAGCAGGCAAAGACCTCCTAAAGAAACACCTTGGATGAGCTGTAAGAAATGGCAATTCAATTCAAGCAGGCAAAGACCTCCTAAAGAAACACCTTGGGCTTATTAATATCGGGTTTGGTTTGGCCAAAACTGACAAATTCACTTTTAGGCTAAACCGAAAATCGGATTGGACTATGATACCATGTTAGATTAAGAAACTTATCATTGATAATGAAGAATACATGATTTATACACTTACAAGCTATGAGTATAAAGAAAGTCTTGTACACACTTATTATAAGAGACTTTGTATGATATAATATATATATATATATATTAGTTTTCAATTGGTAATGAGTGTAGTGGGTTCTAATCCACACATGTTCATGATCAAGAAATAGGTCAAAAGTCTACCTTGTATTCTTGAGTCCTTGTAAGATCTCCAAGACATTTTTGCATTCTTCGCTAGACAGCATGAGAAAAAAATAACAAAAAAAAAATGCTGAGAAGAGCCATGTATTTGCTGATGCAGCATCATCAAGATTCCCATTTGAAAGGAACCCTTTTCTTCATATCATGGGGCCAAAACAAAGGGAACCACATCTCTTGTGAATCTTAATGATGCTGCATCTGCGACTACCGGCTGATGACAACTATCAAAGGCTATATCAACCGCATAAGAAAGATCCTTATCGATTTGATCTCTAAAGTTGGACATCGAAAAAATGAACACAGAGTGAGGAAATGAGAGGATTCAAGACGCAAATAAAAGAGCTAAATGATTTTGGTGAGAAGCGATTGAAAAAGACAGGTACATGAATATATAGACTTATTTGAAGAAAGCTAGTTGGTCGATGTAAAATCATTTGAAAGCGACAAAACTAACATCAGGAGAAAAACTAGTTGTATTTGACTTTTGAATAGACAGATACTAGCAATACACAAGCCAATTCAATGTATACTAATATCCGGAAAAGAGGCTAAAGCTAAAGAGATTTTTCACTTGAAATATCTGAAAATCTTTTAAGTGTCTTTATACACAAAAGTACCATGAAGAAGTCATTAAAGAAACATTTGGAGGTGGAAGTGGTTAATGGGTTGCAAATGCAAAGGATCAATAAAATAAAGGTTTATCAGGTTAAAGGAATTTTATAAAACTAATCATGATTAATTAGTGTGGAACAAGTGGGATTAGGAGATAAAAAAAAATGTTATCTTCTTAGACAAATCATGATTTAAGATTGTTCCCTATGTGGTTCCTTACCTGTAAATGCGAATACACTCACAAAGCAAGCAGCTTTTACTGGAATTTTTTATATAGTTTAAGTCAGAGAATCATTTATAATCAGGGGATTCAGAAAATGAGGGTCACATGAACCCCAATTGAATATATTTTATTAAATTTTTAGAAAATGGATGCAGCTAGTTTATGCGTCTTTAACTGATTGATACCAGATAATTAGACACAACACATGTTCCTATAAATTAAAGCACTAGTAAACAAAAGGAATGAACTTGTGCCTAACTTTATCAGTATAGTCCAAATAGCTATGTCCAAAACTCTCCACCATTGATGCTTCCACCAGCTTTGCCTTCTTGTTGTAATAAATAAATCAAACAAACCGTTACAAAGGCGCACGCAGGGCGGTGCAGTATGTTGCAAAAAGAAGCATATATGGGATGTCTCATCCATCTATAAGGACCAAATTGTACAACAGCAGTTGGAACCGAAACCTTGGAAGTAAGCAGGAGGCACAAGTGTAAGCCATGCGAGCACTGAAGTTACCATACCAAGCTGCTCAAAGGCAATGCTTACGGAAACAGTAAATTCCGAAACCTGCAAAGAAGCACAGCTTCCATGGCGAGAAGAAAGTAAACTTGTTTTATTTCTTCTATGTTCGGGTAATTAAAAATGGGCCTATAGACTATCAAATGGGCCAAGAGGCTACTCTATTGCAAAGGTTACATGTGGCTCGTCTTTTATGCTGATGTCAAATGGGAATTTGGGACGGAAATTTTCGGGAATGAGAACGGTAACAACCACAAAAATCGACATAATTATATATGTTTAAATAGCATCAAAATCAATTACTTCTGTTTTAAATATCATCAATTATCGTGTCTCCTTGTATAATTAGGAAATATGAACTATTTTTGTCTCGTTTTTCTTAGAATCACAAAAGTTAGGTTATAGTAGTTAATAATATAATTAGATTTAATTTATATAGATTTTAATTTGACTTAATAGTTAAAATATGAACATTAAAAAATATAAAATAAATTAGTATATTTATATTATATATCTCTAAAATATAATTATATAAAATATATATATATATATATATTTATAATTTTGTATATCTGTCCCAAATGGGACTTCGGGAATTTCCGTTCCCGTCCTGTCCCGTCCCGTTCCCATTCGGGAAATGAAAAGATGTCTCATATGGGAATATATATTTTAATGGGACGGGAATTTTGAAACGGGTTCGGAACGGAACGGGACGGTACGGAACGGAACGGGAATTGTGCCCACCCTTACTAAGAACCATAACATGATTTGTATGAACCTTTTCATTCTTGATTTGCAATATTGTTCATCATGTTCACAAAATCTTTGTCGAAGTTCTCTATTTTTTATTCGCCAAGTGCCCTTTAGTCTAGTGGTTATAAGACCCTAGTTTAGCCTCATGGTACAAAATCAAATCCCCTAGATGGGATATTGTAATATGTAATATGTTTTTAAGATGACAAAAAAAAAAAGTTCTCTTATCTTTTATTCAATACGAAAACATGATTGATACAAAAAGTCTCAGTTCACATAGAGAAATATTCACTTGCGGTGATGTGGGAGATTCTCGAGAGCTTCACTGGAGAAATCTTTTCCTGGCTGGGGCACTTCTTTATGTGGAAGACCCTTCACCATAGTTCTAAAATGTGACCCTCTTGCAGTTTCGGGCTAATATATAGTAAAATCGTTTCAAACCAAATGTACTGATTTGTTCATTCGTTCCAAACAATTCTGACTCTCCCAATGTTGGATTGAATTCTTGTATCTAACTTGTTCGAATAATGGTTAGTAGGATAAATAAAAGAAAAGTTGAGATTGACTTTGAGCAATAGTAAGAGTTTCAATAAAACAAAATAGAAAAGACCCAAATCGATTCTATTCAGCAACGGTGATGATTCAGGGAAGAATCGGTTAGGGTACTTAGAAAGCCCAAATTGACTTGGGTGAAAACAACAAAGATAAAATTGAGAGAAAAAAATTAGGTTAAAAGTTTGTGTAAATCCCAAGAAAGGTAAAATGGATATAAATTAAAAAAAATTGTAACTCATTAAACTAATAGAGTTGTTAAGCTCATTAAAGGAATTAAGACAAAATTTCAATTTTGAATTGTTTGTGACTTAAATTAGAAACAAATAAAAGTTTGTGAATTAAATGAACATAAAAACAATTGTTACTACCAATTACTACTGCTAGTCGTTGTCGCTAACGATTGGCAAACGACCATACTCATAGTCTTCAATACTGAAATACTCATACAGTATTTTTTGTCAAGAGGAAATTTTTGTTAGAACCCAATTAGAAGGGGAAACCTCATACAAAGACTTCAGGATTCCGAGAATTTTCTTAGCTAGACGATATGCTATAGAGTTAAAAGATCTAGGAGTAAATCTAAAAATGCAAGAAGAAAAGAAAGCAGAACAAGCCGCTACATCCAAAGTGGTTCCATGAAGTTTAGAGAAGACTGCTTCATTATTCATTTCTTTCACTAGAGAAAATGAATCTGAGAAGAATGTGATTTGATCGAAGCATAGGGAAATGGCGTTGTCGACGGTGGTGATAAAAGCTAGAGCTTCGGCTATTAGAGGGGATCCGGTGAAAGGAGAAGTCTTGGAGCACACGAATGTCCTGCCATCGGAGAGCTTAATATCCAGACTTGACCAGCAGTGAGGGATGCAGAGAGACATGCCGCATCCGTGTAGCATCCGTGTAGCAGTGAGTCACAGAGGCAGGCCGGATCTGAGCACATGCATATGAAACATTTAAATGGGGCCCCCAAAATTATAGGGCCCCCAATTTATGAAATCTTAAGAACAAAATTTCAATGATATATATAAACATATTGAAAAATGTTAATATGTGATAGAAATGTCGGTGAGTTTTTCTATATTATTTTTTTATTTCATATTAATTATTTATATTAACTTTTATACGATAAAAATTAAATAATAATATTTTAGTTTTGTTTGGGGTTCCAAAAATCTCAGTTTCGGCTCTGCAAAAAAGATGTTGGTGGTGGAGAGGGAGATCTAGGCGGTTTTGGAGCCAAGGTGGTAGGGGAGTTTGCATGTGACCATTCCTTAGAAGCCTTAATGGCTTTACAAATAGTTTCGTCTGGTGAGGTGAAAAACTTGAAGAAGCGTAGATTATTTCGATTTAACCAAAGATGCCAAAGGATCCATAATGCTTAGGGTGAGGGGATAGGGCCGATTGGCGGAAAGGTTGCTAGATTTTTAAGCGATTCCAACCCTTAGTTGGGGAGAAAAAGGTCGAGACATCAGGTAAAGGGTGAAGGGGTGAGACGGACCAAGCTTGCTGAGCATAATAGCATTGGAAAAGGATATGGATGAAGGTTTTCGGTGCACCACAATAAAGACAATGGGACTTGTGGGTTATGGGCTCAAACCCCTCAAAAGCCAAGCCCACCAAAAGCCCACAAGAA
>OVBE01017688.1:0-10327 GCA_900406425.1 Iberis pinnata
CTCGTGAGAATATGGCTCGATGAAATGATGAGTGGCTCGATCAAAATGTTGCCCGCGACTTGAACAAAGTGGCTTGATGTAAAACTTGGACATGGCTCGATCTAAAATGCTTTGTTGCATTTTCCTTAGCTTTTTTCCAAGTTTGCCTTAATGTTCCGGAAACTCCTGAAAATTNAATGCAAATCCTAATGCAAAACTTTGTAAAAACCACAAACTTGCAGAAATCAACTATAAAGATGTCAAATGCAATCCTAAAGAACTAAAAAGTGACAAGAAATGATATGTACAATTTATGAAATTCAAGTGTTATCAGTATACGAAACAACTTTTACCAAAATAGGTAAAATAACTATACACAATAACTAATTTCAAAAATAATTTTCCAAGAAACTATATTTAACAAAAGGTTCCAACTTTTAGATTTTCTTCTGGAGCATAGCAAATAGAAGTTTCTGTTTCTTAAAGAAAAACAAAAATATTTCAAATACCATGTTTGAGTTGGGTGTTTGAGCTTTTGTAATTTTGTCTTCCAAATACTACAAAATCCATTAATATCTAATTAGAAATCAAATTTTTGTACAAAATCCAATGATTGAATAACGCTTGATTTTAATGTGGATTTTAAAATCATGGAACCAATAACACATAATTTGAAAATAATTGTTAAAATCATTAATTGAATAACACTGAATTTGGTTTGGATTTCAAAATCATAAAACCAATAACACCCCTTAAAACCTAGAGCGCCAAGTCTAACATAAAAGAAGATATGGCAAAAATTAACATTATGCAATAACACTAAAGGCATTATCTTCTAATTTCTTAACCATCTTCTAAGAATTGGTTATATAGATATGAGTTGATATAGTCGTACTAGCTTAATTAGAGAAACAATCAAACCAAAGTATTGAAATTTGATTGAAGTTAACTCAGCTGCAAGTGCAAATAAAGTAAATATTATCAAAATCAGCACGTATAATTAGAAAAAATTTAGCGTATTATATAAACATAAAACAACCATTTTATGTGTAACTTGCCAAAAAAAAATTATTTCACCTCTCTTCTCTCCCACTCGACTCTCTCTCTAATTTTAGTTATACATGTGGTGCGGCTTGAAGGCGGTGAGCTTCAATCTTCCGGCGACTCGTCCTCCTCTCTGTGCACCGCGATCTCCAGTCTCGTCGGCGAAAACCAGAGCCGGAGAAATCTTCCAAGTCTTCTTCTCGCTCGTTATCTTTTCAGATCCACAACTGCTCCTCTTTTAGATTCACTGTCTTTTTTGTTTTGCGGGTTTAGCAGTTTCACGGCGTTCAGTCCGGCTAGATCTACCGCGGCGTGAAGCGTGGAGGTCGGCGATGACTAGAGTCGACAGATCTCAAGGTAAGTCGCTGGTTCCTCCTAATGACAGAGAGCAAGGTGTCGTTTTTTGTAATGGTGCGGGAACCACCATCGCCGAAAAATGCCACTAAAGCAAGTCCGTAGTCGGAGGGATCGTTCCCAATCTTACCGGAAACCTACTTGTCGAAATATATCATCGCCATGGAAAGCTCAAGCTCCATCATCTTCCTTCTGCTTAAACAAACAAATCGACGGTGGGCGACGGTTCAGATTCATCTCGGTATCCTGCCGCCGGGACCGGAGTCGCAGTCCGGTGATTCGTAGGTGGCGGCGGCGGGCTAGGGTAAAGGGTTCTCCTTGCTCTCTAGGGTTTTTCTAAATTTGGGCTGGGTGCAACACCCCAACCCGATATTCCTAACTGGCTCGACTCACTGCCTGGATAATCCAAGCAATGATATGCTTTAGAGGTTTCCTATATCTAGCCATTTTTCATGCATTTTCAATTTCTTTCTAAGTTCTTTCTTTACTTCGTCAAATTTATGCATATTTTCATTCTTTCAGTTGTCTTAACTTAAAAACATGAATTTCATAATATATTCAACGAGTTTAATACAATTTCATTCTTGCTAAATAAGTTATTACATTGCATTAACTATTAAGTCAAATCTACCCATACAGTATATACACCCATCCATTTTTCCCTTCCTTTGCATTGATTCTGCGAGCTGTCTCACTCCTTAGCATCACATGCGACCACAAAAGAGGCATAAGCAATGCTATTTCTTAGTGAGTACGGTTTAATCGCTACACTTAGCCAACAGTACAGATTTGTTCCCTTGGAACTTTTCATCATATTTTTAACTCGGTTTACTTAACAGTTCGGATTAGACTTTCATGATCATCCGGATTCACCCAGATGCATCACCAGTCTAACCCACGGTTCGACTAGACTGTCCTGACCATCCAGGTTCACCTAGATCAGTAACCAGTCTAGTCCAGTACGCTTTAACATGTTGGCTCTTAAGCCATTTCTAACAGTTTTGGCATCACACAACCATTTCAAACAGTTTTATCAGTTTTAATGCCTTAACAGTTCATGATCCGGTCATTACACACTCGGATCATGCATACTTAGCCATAAAGGCTTTAAAACAGTAAACGGCTCACATAGCCTTAGACGATCACATAGAAAATCTATCAGTTCAATACTCACACTCACTTTAGATAATTGGACGATTCTGACTGAATGCTTCAGTTTATGCGGTTTGATCGGCACATGGACTAACTTATTCCCCACCTTCTCGACTAACTCACGAACTGATCGCACTTTGCTCAACTTTCTCTCTCTTTGCGAAACTTTCTCTCTCAAAGATCGTTTTCAGCAAAGAGGTGAAATGAGCCGATCAATTCATATTTATAGGGGAGATGGCGGTTTTTAGTCGAGCCAACCGCTCCTTCAACCTTCCAATCAGAACACGCCAACTCATCAATCTGCGACTTTCCTCAGAAAACCGCTTAGGCGCATCATTTTAATTAATTGCCCTTGGATCCACTGGGATCTCAGTCATGATCTTATCCTGATTTGTGACTTGATTCCTTAGCTGAGATACATGGGATACATCATAAAATTGGTTCATCTCCTTAGGCAAGTCCAGCTTATAAGCAACCACACATATTCTTTCCAGAATCTTGTACGGTCCCATGTATCTTGGATTCAACTTAGCATTCTTAGATGCCTGATCCGTTCCTTTGTAAGTGACCATGTCACCTATTACGAATTCAAGCTCTTTCCTTCGCTTTTCTGCATAACTCTTCTGTCTATCCTGAGCTTCCTTCATATTTATCTTAAGAATTTGGATCTTTTTGTGGTCTATTCCAAAAAGTCTCAGCCATAGATGCTTCGCTCCCCCACTTGAGTCCAACATAATGGAGTTCTGCAAGGCCTTCCATACAACGCCTCATAAAATGACATCTGAATGCTTGCTTGATAAGTATTGTTATAAGCAAACTCGGCCAAATAGAGATAGCTCTCCCACTTGCCGCCCCCAATCCAGCACACATGCCCTCAATAAATCCTCCAAGGTCTGAATAGTCCTTTCAGGATTGACCATCAGTTTGAGGGTGATCAGTTGTGCTCATGTATACCTGAGTCTCGAACCTTTTCTGAAGTGACCTCCAAAATTCTAGATAGAACTTGAAGTCACGATCTGAAACAATGTTAGATGGTACACCATGCAGTCGTACTATTTCCTGGACATACCTCTCGGCCAATACTTTGGAATTGTCCATCCTGTTTATGGCGAAAAGTGAGCAGACTTGGTGAGTCTATCCACAATCACCCATATTGCATCCTTGCCTTTTACCATAGGCAATCCAGTTACGAAGTCCATAGTGATCATATCCCACTTCCACTCAAGAATGGGTAGACTTTGTAACAATCCACTCGGCACTTGATGTTCAGCCTTTACCATATGAGAAGTCTGGCATTCTGCAACCCAACTGGCTACATCTCGCTTCATTCTAACCCAATGGTAATATCTCTTTAAGTCTTTGTACATCTTCGTCGAACCTGGCTGTATGGAGAACTTAGACTGATGTGCCTCTTTCAGAATCTGTTCCCGCAACTCTTTGTCATTCGGAACGCACACCCGACCATTCACCAAGATGGTCCCATTGCTCAAAGTCTGATATTATGTATTCCCATTCTTTGAAGCCTTTACCAACTCTTCATCCTTTTCCTGGGCTAACCTGACCCTTGTCAACAGATCTGCTTGCTCAGCTGCACCCAAACCCAATGGTTATGTTTCTGCGGTTAAGGCACAAAGCATTAATGATCCAACCATTCCAACCAAGCCTTCCAAGTCTTTCTCTATAGGCGAAGCTACCCTTTTCCGGCTCAGTGCATCCGCGACTAGATTTTCCTTTCCCGAATGGTAGACAATATCCAAGTCATAGTCTGCGACTAACTCCATCCAACGCCTCTACCTTAAATTCAACTCAGGTTGAGTGAAAATGTACATGAGGCTCTTGTGGTCCGTGAATACTTGGACCTTCCCACCATAAAGATAGGATCTCCATATCTTTAAGGCAAACATTACTGCTGCCATTTCCATATCATGTGTTGGATAGTTTCCTTCATGCTTCCTCAAATGTCTTGATGCATATGATATCACTTTCCCTTGTTGCATAAGCACACAGCCCAAGCCAATCTGTGATGCATTAGTATAAACCAAAAATGGCTCATCTGGTATCGGCAATGCTAATACTGGAGTGCTTTTCAGCATCTCTTTAAGCTTCCTGAAGCTTTCTTCACATTCACTTGTCCAAACGAATTGAACATCTTTTCCAGTCAGCTTAGTCATTGGCTGAGCCATGCTGGCAAAGCCTTTGACAAACCGCCTATAGGAAGCCCAAGAAACTCTTGATTTTTGAGGCGTTCTGAGGTCTTNTATCCAGGTAAGCCCAAGAAACTCTTGATTTTTGAGGCGTTCTGAGGTCTTGGCCAATCCTTGATTGTCGTGATCTTTTCCGGGTCTACTGATACTCCTTTATCATAAACGATATGGCCCAAAAAGCCAATATGCATCTGCTAAATCTGCACTTGCTCAACTTAGCATACAGCTTATGTTCCCGCAACCAATCCATCATCACCGTTAAGTGATTCTCATGCTCTTCACGGGTCTTTGAATAAACGAGAATATCAACAATAAAGATGATGACAAACTCATCTAAGCAGTCCCTGAATACGCCATTCATGAGCTTNGCCAATCTGCATCTGCTAAATCTGCACTTGCTCAACTTAGCATACAGCTTATGTTCCCGCAACCAATCCATCATCACCGTTAAGTGATTCTCATGCTCTTCACGGGTCTTTGAATAAACGAGAATATCAACAATAAAGATGATGACAAACTCATCTAAGCAGTCCCTGAATACGCCATTCATGAGCTTTATAAAGGCTATTGATGCATTACTTAGCCCAAACGGCATAACCACGAACTCAAATTGACCATACCTTGTTCTGAAGGCGGTCTTCCTTATATCATCTTCCTTAATAGGAATTTGATGGTATCTCGATGCAAGGTCTATCTTCGAGAACCAAGTTGCACCTCTCACCTGATCTGGAAATCCATTAATTCACGGAAAAGGGTACTTGTTCTTAATAGTCACCCTATTAAGCCCACGATAATCGATGCACAGCCTGAAACTGCCATCATTTTCCTTAACAAACAAGACTGGTGCGCCCCAAGGTGAGCTGCTTGGTCGAACAAATCCTTTCTCCATCAATTCACTTAGTTGCTTTTTAAGCTCAGCCATCTCAGCCGAAGCCATCCAGTAAGGTGCTTTGGACAACGGTGATGTTCCCGAGTCTAGCTCAATTGTGAACGAATCATCTCGATGCGGTGGCAAACTAGTCAATGCTTTGAACACATCCCCAAAATCTTGCACCACTAGAATGTTCCCCAACTCCACATCCGGCCCAACTTCCACGGTCTGGATAGTGGCCAAGTAGGCCTCACAACCTTTGTTGATCAGCTTCTTCGCTTGGATCATTGAGATCACAAGACTTCCACTTGTTGGTTGTATTCCTTGATACTCCAACATTCCTTCATCAGTTTCAAACTTCACCATGCCTCGATGACAGTCTAGATGCACATTATGCTTCCCCAACCAGCCCATGCCGAGGATTACATCATATGGCTGGAAGGGTCAACTAATCGATCTTCACCGGTACATTCAGTACTTTCCCAGATGTTTCCATGATTTGGCCTCCCACAGCCTTAACCAAACTACGCTCAAACTCATGTTCCTTTTGAAACATTCTAGGACCAACCAGATCCGGACTCGCAAAATAGTGAGTTTCTCCCAAATCAAACAGTACATGGGGTGCCAAACCGCCCATGTTTATGGTCCCTACACATTCACCCAGAATGCAAAGTTCCATTTAAATTTTTATTTTTATCTAAGCACACATTTCGATTTAGAGATTTAAAAGATGATTGATAGGACTCACCAGTGATTGGTTTAGCGGTTGTGCTCGGTCCCGCTTCCTCCTCAACCATCGAGTACACTCTAGGCATTATTGCTTGCCTCTTTGGTGGTGGTGGCAGACCTTCATTTGTTGGTTTCCCAGTCTTCTGCACCAACTTGGTACAATACGGTTTGATATGTCCCGCTTCACCACAGTATTAACACACCTTCGGAGTATACTCCTTGTTCTGACTAGTTGTCTTAGGATCCTTTTCTGGGCAGTCTTTAACTTAATGGTTCAAGCTTCCACACCTATGGCATGCCCTAGATCTAGCCCAACATTCACTGAAGGGATTCTTTCCACACTTTGAACATTGTGTTTTCTTTCTTGTCCCACTAGACTGATCGAACTTCCTCTTTTTGTTTCCAGAGTTGTTCACAACTGGACCATACACCATGGTCACTTCTTTACCCAGCATTTTTGCTTCTTCAACCATTTCGGCTTCAAGCATCGCAGATTTCTCAACCAACTACCCAACGGATGAGTAGTTGCAAACCATGCAACGGTTCTTGATCTTAATCCTTATTCCCCTCATGAACATACGAACCTGGACTTTCTCATTATCCAGTTCACGCCCAGCATACTTTCTTAGACGGTTAAATTCCACCTCATATTCACGCACACTCTTTGTGCCTTGGTGCAACTCCAGGAATGCACCTTCCAAACGATCAAAAGCTTCTTGTGGAAAGTACTTCTCCCTTTACTTATCCACAAACTTAGCCAATGTGTTGATGTGCCTTCTTGTCGAAGCACCCAACCACCAAACATGTGCATCTCCCTCTAAGTAATACACTGAAATATCCCTCTTGAGACCATCTGGACAACGAATGGATTCAAAGTTCATTTCCATCCTAGACACCCACATATTCGCTTCAATCATATTTGTTCCTCCACAGAAAAACTTGGTGCCTAGTTTTTGTATGTGATCCATCACATTCAGATATGAAGGACCGTTCCCAGCTAGAACTCCTTCTTCAACCAGCACAAAGCGGTTCTCAACTCCCCCAGTAGGAGGATGTTCATCATTCGACGGGTTTTGTCCAACTGGACCCGCACCAACCATTCCAGGTAAACGCTCTAGCACTTGTGCTAGCATCAACAACACGGCCTCAAGACCCCCTGGTGCACCACCAGCTCCAACATTCGCACCACCAGGAGAATTCACATTACCCCCAGCATTCACATTTATCCCAGTGTTTCCCACATTCTCAGGACGATTCTCGGAGTTCTCATCTTTGGCAGTAGCTTGCCTCTTATCACGGTTACTTCTTGGCTTCTGCAAACAGATTTATTCGTAAGTTAGCCATACGACCAATTTTTCATCAATCACAATTTGGCAGTGAGAAGTCTTATCGCAATCAAGGCAGCAGGAAAGATAGATTTCAACCCAAAAACCCAACAATCCTAGAAACATAATTTCTTTGATACCAATTTGGAATACCCCAACCCGATTTTCCTAACTGGCTCGGCTCACTGCCTGGATAATCCAAACAGTGACATGCTTTAGAGGTTTCCTATACTTAGCCGTTTTTCATGCATTTTCAATTGCTTTCTAAGTTCTTTCTTTACTTAGTCAAATTCATGCATATTTTCATTCTTTCGGTTATCTTAACTTAAAAACGTGCATTTCATAATAGATTCAACGAGTTTAATATAATTTTAGTCTTGCTAAATAAGCAATTACATTGCGTTAACTCTTAAGTCAAATCTACCCAAACAGTATATACACTCATCCATCTTTCCCTTCCTTTGCCTTGATTCTGCACGCTGTCTCACTCCTTAGCATCACATGCGACCACAAAGGAGGCATAAGCAATGTTATTTCTTAATGAGTACGGTAATCTGCAACACTTAGCCAACAGTACACATTTTTTTCCTTAGAACTTTTCATCGCAATTTTAACTCAGACTACTTAATTGTTCATATTCAACTGGCCTGATCATCCGGATTCACCCAGATGCATCACCAGTCTAACCCAAAGTNCTTTGTCTCACTCCTTAGCATCACATGCGACCACAAAGGAGGCATAAGCAATGTTATTTCTTAATGAGTACGGTTTAATCTGCAACACTTAGCCAACAGTACACATTTTTTTCCTTAGAACTTTTCATCGCAATTTTAACTCAGACTACTTAATTGTTCAGATTCAACTGGCCTGATCATCCGGATTCACCCAGATGCATCACCAGTCTAACCCAAAGTTCGAATAAACTGTCCTGACCATCCGAATTCATCTAGATCAGTCACCAGTCTAGTCTAGTACGCTTTAACAGTTCGGCTCTTAAGCCAATTTAGTACAGTTTTGGCATCACATGGCCATTTCAAACAGTTTTATCGGCTTTATTGCCTTAACAGTTCATGATCCGGTCATTATACACCCGAATCATGCATACTTAGCCACAAAAGCTTTAAAATAGTAAATGGCTCACATAGCCTTGGATGATCACATAAAAAGTCTTCAGTTCAGTACTCGCACTCACCTTAGAGACTTGGACGATTCTTATTGAATGCTTCGGTTTCTGCAGTTTGATCGGCACACAGACTGACTGATTTCCCACCTTCTCGGCTAACTCACGAATTGATCGCACTTTGCTTGACTTTCTCTCTCTATGCGAAACTTTCTCTCTCAAAGATTGTTTTCTCGCGCAAAGATGTGAATTGAGCCGATCAATTCATATTAATAGGCGAGATGGCGGTTTTTAGTCGAGCCAACCGCTCCTTCAACCGTCCAATCAGAACGCGCCAACTCATCGATCCGCGACTTTCCTCAGAAAATCACTTAGGCGCATCATTGTCTTAACTACCCATGATTTTGCGCATCACTCAAGCCAGTAACTGCTTTCGCGCGTGTAATCACTTGTACACGCATGGTCCGACAGACATAACTACCTTGTCCAAACCTGACATTCTCAACCGTTCTGTCTAAATCCGACCATCATGTCCGAATCCAACCGGTTTTCACCAACTTCCCACTAACCACGCTACCAACTTCACCAACCACCCGACCAACTTCACCAACCACCGACCAACTTCCAAAATTATCGGAACAGCTCAACTTATCCAGTCTAAGTCATCTTTTGACCGGATTTCCACTTGATCGCATGATTTTAGCTCAATCCTTGACTGAACAGACCCAAATACAATCGGATTCACACTTGATCTGATCTAAGACGAGATCTGATCTTCGATAAATTTTGATCGATCTTCCCATATCGGTTCAAAGATGCTTGTCAGGCATTCCAATCATGTTGCCCATGCATGGTCTGAGGGGGTTTTAGCATCATTCTGTCCATCCAACCCAGCCGGTCCAGTCCTCAACTTCACCCATCCCCTATAATACATTAGTGACAATTTTCGTAATTCCACCAGTATACATTACATGTGTTTGAGGAGTCACTGCATATTTAATTATTAATTATAAAAACTAATAATAAATAGACATTAACTGGAACTCAATCAAATGATGAATACGTTCACCATCCGGTCAAAGGAACAATGCTTAGACTTAGCATTATTCCCTAACTGATTTGCTTTACTTAGCATTTTTCCGAAAATTTTCCCAACATACGGATTTAACCTCTTTGTTTCTGACTTTCATGTTCTGATCCGGCCATGATTTTGGTTCGCGGATGCTACACTGGGCCCGGGCCTGTTTCAAATTTGGGAAATTCCACCCGAATTTTTGGATTTTGGGATTTGTTTGTATTTCTGTTTTGATGATTGGGTTGATTGGTTGTATTTGGGCTATATCTGGTTTTAATAAAATAAAACTTTATCCCAAAAAAAAACTTGCCAAAATTTGTCAAAAGGTAAGCCAATTAAATCATTTTTATTTGAATTTAAAAAAATTTTGTTTACTTTCTTATTATATTTCGTGCCATTTAAATATTACCACCAGAGCACGATCTAAAAACGTTTTGTAAACTATTTCAAACTTCTAATTCACACATTTCTTGA
>OVBE01017689.1:0-10327 GCA_900406425.1 Iberis pinnata
AATCTAATGGCATTCTTAGTAAATATTAATTTTATTTTGCCCACTCTCAAAAATGTGTTCTCCCTTTAATAGTATAGATAATGTATACTGTATAATAATCGCAGTTAGGAGAAAATAATTGCAGAGGAAAGATCACTAAATATATATATATATATATATATATATATATATATATATATATATATGGGGGGGGGGGGGANATATATATATATATGGTGGGGGCAGGTAGATATAATTTATTTTTTTTCAAAAGTCTATGCATTATTTTATTGTTATATTTTTTTATTGTGACATGTATATGTTTTAGTTTAATATCATATCATAACAATTTTGGTGGTATATGTTGTTTATTATGTAAGTTTTGGTTGGTAAACTAAAGCCATGTTCATCTAGATACTGTATCTGTTTCCAGATACTGAGATACTGTTTGTTTTTAAAAAAAAAAATTTGTATCTAGATTCAGTATCTAGATACTAATTAATTTGTATCACAAAATCTGGATCCTAGAGATACTAAAAAAGTAGTATCCGGATACAGTATTTGTATCTCAAAAACCGAAAAACCATAATACCCTTAAAGTTTGAAAAGCTAAAATAATATAAAAGACTGATTTTCTAACCAAAAATTTTCACAAAGAAATTTTTTCAGAAAAATTCCCGTAAAAATTTTACAGACAAAAATTTCCCTTAAAATTTTTCACCGAATATTTTCCGCCGAGAAAATTCCGCCAAAAAATTTTTGGTCAAACAATTTCAGTAAAATTTTCCAACAAAAAAATTTCCATAAAAATTTAACAAATATAAAATTAGTGAGGTTAATTAGTTAGGTTTGTAGTATATAAAATGTCATTTTTATCATTTTTATCAAATAGTATCTAGATACTATTACAAATACCAAAACGAACAAAAATATATCTAGATACAGTATTTAGATACCAAATACATATATGAAAACGAACAACATCCAACTTTACCATCTAGATATTGAATGTGGATATAAATATATTGTATCCAGATACAGAAACGAACATGGCCTAATTAGTTTTGTGAAAATGTCATATATTAATATATTAGTAACTACATAAATGATTTTCGGGGACAATATCCAATAATCATTTAGTTTATTTAAACTATTTTTTTAGTGACAAAAAAATAATTTTTTATTATGGTTGTTGTTATGGTTTATGTATTTTATATATACTTGAAAACCTATTTAACCTATCATATTATATATATATATATATATAATATTTTGATGATTGAGTTTTGAAATATTATGGTAAAAAAACATTGATCCTAACTCGTTTTGTACAATATTTAAATAACTATATATATAATGAAATTTTATCATATAAGTTTCCATCATATTATTTGTGATATATTAAACATTTAAGATTAAACAACAAAAAACTAATAACTAACTATATATATATATATATATATATATATTATTTGAAAATTTATTTAACTTTTATAAAATATCATAAATTAAATATGAAAGATGAAATGTAATGATTAAATCCTTAATTAATATCATATTAATTGTTATAAATATGTTTATTTCATTTGATATGTTGGAAAATATTTAAAAATTATTAAATTAATATTTATTTGAACACTTATTAAGTTTTCAAGATTTTTATTTGTTTGTTTTATACATAACTATGTTATCTAAATAATTATTCAAATAAGTTTTTTTTAAAAACAATATTCCTAGTAACAATATAGTATAGTACAAATAAAATAATATTGAATATTTTAATATATTATTTTAATTAATAAAAATATTTGTATTGTTGTATTCATTTAATCATATGATCAAAAAACTTTTAAGACGATTTTCTATTTATTATTGAATTATTTTTTCATATTAACATATTAAGATTTGAATGAAAATTTTAATTTTGAATAAAATAGAAATAATTAAGAAATGGAAATTTTTATGTTTTTAGGAGATATATGTATATGTAATTTTTATATTTTAATTTAAAGAGAAGTTTCATATTTTAAGGAGATGTATAAATTGTTTATATTAAAATTTAAATTTATATTGTAAATCAATGGCATTAAAAAACAAAACAAAAGTTTTTTTATAAAAATAATTACTATTAATGCCATTGAAACATCTAATCAATAAAATCATTTAGTTAATTTGAGGCTTAGACGTCTTTGCCAAATATAAACCATTACCAAATGTTTAATTAAGAGCATGTACAATGATAGGATCTCATTAGAAGTTCTAATGATTATTTTAATCGTTATTTACTAATCTTTAAAATTTAAGGATCTTCTTAATTCTATTGCCTCCAATGATAGAACCACTAATGTGGTTATTAAGAATTAAAAGTTCTTTTTATTTGAGATATTTGAACATAAATTATTTTTATTGAAATATTTGAACATAACCGAATACTCGAAATTCTAGCTTTACAAAAAATCATGAATAAAAAAGTGGAACCGAACCGATCCAGAACCGACAAGAACCAAACTGGAACCAAACCGAATATTAGAAAAGTATCAATTGGATATTCGAATTTAGGATCCAAAAAACCAGAATAGAACCGAATACCCAAAAACCAAGCCTTAAAAAAAATTAAAAAAGAAACTTGACAGCTGAAAAAATAAAATAAAAATCAGGACCGCCAATCACGTGGCTATCATGATTCGGTTTCTAAAATCACAAAAAAGGATCGACTCCCTGTTTTTGTGCATATAATAATATTATTTGGGTCCAAGAACCCTTAAAAAGGCCTATTGGACGTGGTCTAACAATTATGATCCAAAAATATCCTATTACGATAGGAATGTCAAAACAAACTGAAATACAAACAATGCAGACTATTAGTCCTAGGGTTTGATAAGTTTTTGTCTGCAACTTGACGGTTGATCCACGATATACAAATTGAAATAAAAACTAAATATATATGCATAAATATTTTTACATTGTTAGTAAAATATAATCTATCAAATTTGTAATCTAAATATATACAAACTCTTTTCGTTTACTCGGTATACCGAGTTTATAATGTATGTAATCTGCTAATTAATATATCGGATATTGTGCCAAAAAATGAGTCATTTAAAAGAATAATCTTGCATTCATGTGATATATTCCATAAGTTGCTATTCATTTTTTTTCTTTCAATTTTAAATTCATTAATGGTATTTTAATCAATATTTTTCATATTAAATATTATTAAATATTAAATATTCTTAATAAAAAGAATCTAAGATTTATATCACTAAAAATTATATTCTAATATATTTTAATTTACATTTTTATTTTTTATTTATTCAATAAATTAACTTTATATCTCTAAAAATTATTTTTAACTCAATATGCTAAAAATAAATTTAAGAATACATTATGTAAGATGTAATTTCGTTTTAATATGCAAATAAATAATATTTTATATATAAATTTTTAATACAAATAAAATAATTTTTTAATAATATGGTCTTTCCTTTGCTAATTAGGCGATTTTTAGGTTTTTTCAACTCTCTTTATTTATCTTGCACGTCACGCTTCTGCGCCACCGGTGCTATGGCCGGTGGTAGCGTCGACCAGCCTGATGGTCCGATCATCACTCCCGACGTAACATTCTCGGAGGCTCAGTCCTCGTCTACGTCACAACCTTCTCCTATCCCACCTTCGCAATCTATCTCCCCTGTTACCACTTCTACGTCTCACGCTTCTAAATCTTCGGTCTCTAAGACTCAAGCTTCTGCCACTCCACCGTCGACATCGACTTCACCTGTTACAACTTCTAAGTCCAAAGACACTTATGCTCCACCGATTGTAGCTCCATCTATTACAACTTCAAAGATCGCACAGTCTCAACCCTCGTCAATGGCATGGAATCAAATCGTTACATACTCTGAGAAGCATCAGCTTCCGGATGAGCCTACAGTGGTTCTCAATGGAGGAACGGCAACAACTACTGTTCTGGCGACTCTCTTGAGAGATAAACCGCTATGGACGGATTTTTTGGTGGGTATTTTATTGGTGATGCGCCCCACATAGGCAAAGTTCATGCCACGGTCAATCGCATATGGAAAAAAGAGGGCCATCTCTCTCGAATAGACGTTCAATTCCTATCCGACGATATTGTTCGCTTTCGGATTGAATTATCAAAGATGCGGTCACGCATATGCCGGCGCAAATATTGGCACATTGCCGATATACACCTAGTTGTCCAAGAATGGACACCAACGCAATCTCTAACTAAACCATCTCTCTCCTATGCCTATTTGTCCTATGCCTATTTGGGTTGATTTCCATGATGTCCCTGATACTTTCTTTTCTCGTGCAGGTTTGAAGTTCCTTGGTGACATCATAGGTGACGCCAAACAACTTAACCCAAAGACCGAGAAGTGTTTACAACTTAACGTTGCAAGAGTGCTAGTTGTACTCAACTTTGACAATCCGCTCATTGATATAATCCAGCTCGACAGTGAGCCTCGTCCAATCAAGATAACATACCCTTGGTTACCACCGCGATGTACAAAATGTTCTACATGGAGACATAAATTAGCCGATTGCAAGAAGAAAGCTGCTCTGTTAAATGATGAGGCAACCCCAAGCTTAATCAGGTCATTCCCCAAGCTAATGGCTTTAAAGACATGATAGTCCAAGCCGTACTTCCATAGACCAATTCACTAGCTATTTCGACCTTGCCTATCCCTAATACTCTTTCACCAACTACTAATGATATTTTAGAACCTGCTGCCAATGTTGTGATTTGTACTAATGACAGTATGCTTACACCTACAGGTACTTCTATTCCTACACAAGGAGTTGCGGACCATCCAAGTCTAGATAATTCCATGCCTTTGAACGATCCACCCCTTGAGAAAGTAAACAATGATACAGTCCAAGTTGTGGTTGTTTTTCCTCAAAAACAGAACACGCAAATGCCTATCGATTCTATTACCAACTGGTCCACGGTGGTTCGTTCAAACCGTACCCATCAATCACCACCACCCACTTTCTCACCGTCCTGTTTCTTCGTACTCGCTGGAGAGGCGAATGAATATGAGGATAGAGAAGAAGGGAAACTTTCCGATTCCGAAGCAGAACATAAAGACATTACCGTGGCTTCACGTTACAGCACTAGGACGAAGTCGAAATCAAAATTACCACCCACCGTTCAGTCTTGTAAACAGTCGAAACAGTTGATCAACAAAACCAAATCCATAGCCTCCGCAAGGAGGCACTAATGTCATATCTTTATTCGCCTGGAATACTCGGGGTTTTAACCAATTCCGAAAGCACCAAATTGTTCGCCAATGGATTTTGTCAACTCGTCCTCAAGTTGGTTTTTTTCTTGAAACTCATGTTCAAGCTGAAAATTTTTCTATTGTCTTGCACGCTGCTACCCCGGGATGGGAGCCTATTAATAATTATGCGGCGCATTTTATGGGTCGTATTTGAGTGTGCTGGAAACCGGGGGTTACCGTGACTCCGATTCTCACCACCTCTCAACTTATTACTTCTCTTGTTACTTTAGAAACAAGAGATATTATACTGATTTCTTGTGTTTATAAATCCAACTCCCAGGTATATCGTGTGGAGCTATGGAGAGACGTATATGAGAGTTGTAGGATTTGTGGTTCGGTGCAATTATCATGGATGGTCTTTGGTGATTTTAATGAGATACTCACACATGCGGAACACTCAAATCGCAGCCTCACACTCGGGATTTGGGGATGTTACAATTTCAGGATTTTGTCCATCGTTGTGATCTCACGGATCGTGCTTACACTGATATGTTGTTTACCTGGTGCAATAGTCGTGAACAAGACCCTATAATGAAGAAACTGGATCGTTCTCTAGTCAAAGATGCTTGGCATTCCACTTACCCATGTTCCTTTGCCGT
Source organism: Iberis pinnata (assembly GCA_900406425.1). Lineage (NCBI taxonomy): Eukaryota > Viridiplantae > Streptophyta > Magnoliopsida > Brassicales > Brassicaceae > Iberis > Iberis pinnata. The sequence goes on from OVBE01017689.1 coordinate 5,879, forward strand.
CTTTGAAGCTAACGGAGTTTCAGACCACGCCCGGGGCGTCGTTCATCTCTCTACTCCATCCACTCCAACTCGTAAACCTTTTAGATTTAAAACGTATCTAACTTTGCACCCATATTTCTCGCAGGTAGTTAATGCACATTGGTCATCTACATCTCCAATTTATCATTCTCGAATGGCTTTGAGGCTGTTCCACTTAAAGCTCAAGTCTCTAAAGCTTGTTCTCCGTCTTTTAGACCGGAGTGCATTTAGTGACCTCCCTACCCATGCTCGAGAAGCTTACAGCCATCTTTATCAATCTCACGCCTATCAAAACCCGACCCAAAACAATCTCCATGTGGTTACTACGGCATCTCAGAATTGGAATTTCCTTGCTCAGGCTGAAGAATCTTTCTTCAAGCAGCGGTCAAGGATCACTTGGCTTCGTGAAGGAGATCATAACACGGCTCATTTTCACCGTGTTGCAACTACTAGAGCATCATTAAATGTCATCAAGAATCTTCGTCTCAAATCAGGGGAGTTAGCCATGGACATTCAATCAATCAATCAAAGCCGAAGCTGCGTCTCATTTCTGGAATTTCCTCCAGCACTCCCCACCCGTCATGCCCCTACCCTCGCCTCTCCTTTCTGATTTGATATCTTATCGCTGTCCCGAGGAGATGGCAACCTTCTTATGTTTGCCTATTTTGGAGAGTGACATAAAGGTTACCTTATTTGCAATGCCTAGCAACAAAGCTCCAGGTCCGGACGGTTTCCCGGCCGAATTCTTCAAAGGAGCTTGGCCTGTTCTCGGACTAGATTTTGTCACGGTCGTGCAATCCTTTTTTCTCTTCGGCATGATGCCCCGTGGTGTCAATGCCACACTACTCACTCTTATCCCGAAAGGTGCTAACCCCCAGTCGATCACGGATTACCGACCCATATCCTGCTGCAACATGCTCTACAAAGTTATCTCCAAGATTCTCGCTAACCGTTTCAAGACTATATTACCGGATGCTATTGAAGCTAATTAGAGTGCTTTTGTTAAAGGGCGGTTGCTTTTAGAGAATGTCATGCTAGCCACGGAGATCGTCAAAGACTACCATAAGCACACACTATCCTCTCGCTCAACTATAAAGTTAGATATTGCAAAGGTGTTCGATACTGTTAACTGGGATTTTAATGTTTCTGTTTTGCAGGCTATGCACATACCACCGCTCTTTATTCGTTGGATATACCAATGTGTTTCCACATCCATGTTCTTGGTCGCAGTAAATGGCGAGCCAGCTGGGTATTTCCCTAGCACTCGAGGTTTACGGCAAGGTTGCGCTCTTTCACCATATCTCTATGTTATTGTCAATAATGTTTTATCTAAGTTCTTAAATGTAGCAGCAGGCACAAGTCACTTTGGTTACCATCCTCGCTGTAAAGATATATGCTTAACCCACTTGTGCTTCGCTGATGACATCCTCGTCTTTTCTGATGGAACCCCAGACTCGTTAGTTGGCATCATGGATGTCATGGACAGTTTTGGGAAAGCTTCTATGTTGCATGTCAACATCAACAAATCTTCCATATATTTATCCACCAATGCACCTCAGGATATTCTTGCTATGGTTGCTCACTTAGGTCTCAAGCATGACACTCTACTGATTCGATATCTCGGGTTGCCTCTCTCCACAAAGAAACTAGCTCGTGCGGATTATGCCCCTTTAATAGATCGTCTTCGCTCACGCATGTCCACTTGGGCATGTAAGCTACTTTCTTTTGCAGGTCGCTTGCAGTCAGTCAAATCTGTGATCATCAGTACGGTCAATTTTTGGCAATCCGCGTTTCGTTTACCCAAGGTGTGTCTTCGAGAAATCAATAGTCTATGTGCAAACTTTCTTTAGTCTGGATCACCAACCAATTCGCATATGTCCAAGCTGTCTTGGGCTGATGTTTGCAAGCCAAAAGCTGCAGGAGGTCTTGGCATTCGGTCTTTCGAAGATACTTCTAACGTCTTTGCTCTTTCCATCATTTGGCGGCTTCTCTCTAACCAGACCTCATTTTGGTCATTATGGGTTCATCACTACCTCATACGTCATTCCACCTTCTGGGACACCTCAACAACAACAATCGGTTCTTGGCTCTGGCGTAATCTCCTAAAAGCGCGAACACTTGCTTCCTCTTTCTTGCGGTTCACCATTCACAATGGCACAACCACATTATTCTGGTTCGAAGACTGGACGGGGTCGGGTCCATTATATTCATTAGTTGGTGATCGAGGTTTACAGGAACTCGAGATTGCTCGTCATGCTTGTGTTGCCGATGCGGTTTCTCAACAGCATTAGCATATAAGAAGACCTCGGGTTGTGGCGTTCAGAGACCTACATCAACACATCCTCACTCTTCATCCACCTATGGCTCATGCTGGTCCCGATCACATCTTATTGAAGCATGCTCACCAATTATACAAGCCATCCTTCTCATCCTCACTTACATGGAGCCAGCTAAGTCCGACTTATCCTAACCAACCATGGTCCTCTTCTATTTGGTTTTACCAATTTGTTCCCAGATATGTTTTAATCTCTTGGCTTACTGTCCATGACAGGTTACAAACAGGTAGAAGAATGCGAACTTGGGGTGTGGTACAGCCGTGTACCCTTTGTGGCGAGCCGGACGAATCCCGTGATCACATATTCTTCGCATGCCCCTAGTCCTATACCGTCTGGTCTGATCTCACTTCCTCTATCCTTAGGCACCACATCTCACCGGACTGGAGTCATACACTGACTTCCCTATGTCATAACGTCCACTCAACGATCGATCGGAATCTGCTTGGGATGTGCTTTCAAACCTCAATTTATCACATATGGCGGGAACGAAACAACCAGCGTCATGGGAAGCCTCATGTTGTTCACACATTTTCACTCGCTCTGCCATCACTCGTTCGATTCGGGACCGGATTACAAGCCTTCAATATCAACTGAATTCCCCATTACATCTACTCGCATCTCGTTGGAACACACTGCATCATTAGTGTCTCTAGCTTTTCATCTTACATTACCAGCTTCTTGTCTTTACCTTTTAGGATGTGTTCAATAATTGCACTCTTNGTTATACTCTTTTTTCCAGTACTAGTTTTGTCCCACTCAGATTTTCTAGTATTGGATTTTAACGAGGCAACGTTGATCACGCACAAATCCTAAAAGGCCTATTTACATTATCAGATTGTAAATATGTACATTCTTTCTCTTTTAAATAAATTTGATATTCCATCAAAATTTTTTTTTAATATATTAGGTAAGTTTATAATGTTAGTTTTTGTTAAAAAACAAATTTTGTCTTACCATTTATTCTAAAATTACATTAAAAATTAGTGTGCTAATTATTAAGATATTTTGGATTTAAAGATATGATAACTAAAATATAGGAGTTATAGTTATGAAAAATAAGTATATATTTAGTTTCTATTTGTTAGGTAGACATTTGTTAGATTATTAGATTTATAATTTTCGATAAAATTTATAAGTATATTTCGGGTTTAAAGTTTTTAATTAAGAATAATTTAAGTTAAAATATTTATATAAAATTAGATATTAAATTTTACAAAATATTATATACAATCACTTATATAATATCATTTATAACATTTACAACATTTACATAACATTATTTATAAATTATAAATTATACAAACATTAAAATTCATACAACTTTTATTGAACAACTTTATATTGATTATACAAAAATGTATGAAATTTATATTAATATAATATAGTTTTTACTTTTTTGGTTATAATTATGTTAATATAAATATGAAGTAAATATTTCATTACATAAAAGATATTATATTAATGTATTAAATACATAACGCTAAATAGAATATTTACATATATATAAATATTTTAAATATTAAAATTTTAGTGTTATATATTGTTGGGCATTGCTTTACCAATCAATTGTATTAAAGTTAATTTTAAATGCAAGCCTAATAAAAATTAGTAAATTTGAATTGGGTAAGAAGATATCCAAGTTTTGATGTCCAATATTTTTAAAATATTGTATGAAAAAATGTCATTAATGAATTTGATGGGGAAAATCTGCTCCCGTGTTTTTAGAAAAACATATTTCTGCATTTTTGCGGGAAAATACGTTTTCGTATTTTTGACAGGAAAACGCGCTTTCCTAGTCTTTGCAGACGACAGAAAAACGTGTTTTCTCTAAATTTATTTGTCTTTTACACAATTGAGATGATAAGATGTTGAATGTAAACTCACATTTTTTAGCATCTCAAATATCTATAAATTTTAGATTTTACTATTTCGAATTCAGATGTTGCATATGGACTCCTTATTTTAAAATCATCAAACAAACATCATTTGAATGTTTCTATCCAAATGCAACATCTAAATATAACTATTAAAATAGTAGATCGGTAATGTTAATATAGTAAATAATACAAATATATAAAAAATACATTTAAATACG